>JALBUQ010000019.1:0-247053 GCA_024364755.1 Pseudohyphozyma bogoriensis
GTAGCCTGATCGCTTCGACGAGACTCGACTCGCTCCCGACGACGTAGTTGAACCCCGGGAAGTCGGCAGCGAGGTACGAGAGCACAGTGATGTCGATGAACACCCCCGTGAGGACGTCGATCCACCTTGCGTCGATGACGTTCTTCTCTGAGAGTGGTTTGTAGGTGTTTGATGAGAAGCGGACGAGGTAAAGGGGGTTCACGTCGAGGACGAAGCGGCCTTCGTAGAGGGTTTGGGAGTGAGCGACGACTTTGTGGAGTTGGTGGAAGGAGGTTTGGACGTCGAGGTCGGCGTCGTGGGTCATGATCGCTTCGCCCCTGTGCATTCGATCAAAACAAACAGTCAGCTCTGAAGGCGCACGTGGCTTCGCACAACACGTGACGAACTCGCTCCGACAGAAAGCGACGAGACTCACCAATGCTGACCCAAGAGCGTTCCATGTGCCAACCAAAACACGAACTCCCGTTCTTTAGCGAAAGCAGCGAAGCTCGTGAAGAGATGGCGGAGCAAACTCCGACGCGTGAACGGCACCTCCTTCAACAACGTCGCTTCGTGTCCGTACTCCTCCAACCCCTCGCGATTCTTCGTGACGTGAGCGTCTACGACTACTTCCTTGAAATGCTTGCGCTGGGAATGAACGAGGTCGCTGTCGAGCGGGAGGGGGAAGTCGGCGGGGAAGTGGAAGGTCGAGCGTGGGAGGTGGCCGGGAGAGGAGGACGACAGGCGGGAGGTTGGGTAGGTCGGGTGGAGGAAGTAGCCGATTAGGACGATCGAGATGACGATGACGGTTACGATCCCGTTGCGGTTCAGCTTGACCGGGGAGGGCATCGCTGCTGCCTCGTCCCGCCGTTCGGCTCGTCTGCTCCTGCCGAGGCTGACCTGGCTGCTGGGACGGTAGAAGGGAGTGACGGGAGGTGAAGGAGTGGGCTGTGATAGGCTGAGGTGTGACGAAAAGTATGTGCAAAAGTGATGGCAAGTAGGCGAGGATCGAGGGGACAGGCGAGCGGGAGGTGAGCGGGACCGGCCACAGGGCCTGGAGCTTCTCCGAGATCGCGCAGCACTCTGGCCGGGCCAACAAAAAAAGTTGAGCTTGGGCGCGACGAGCGCAGGTCAACAACAATCCATCACGATGACCTCCCTCCTCACTCAGAAGCAGCTGTACGTCGCACGACCTCTAAAAAGTATCTACAGTTTTCATTCTAACTATACCTGGGCTCGGGCACAGCTCGCAAGGCGACTTTACGTGCACGCTCGAGATTGACGACGCGCAAATCGACCTCGCAAAGGTTCAGACGCAGGGCATCCTCACCTCGGCTCGCGCGTCCGCACCGTTCAAGCCAGACTCGACATGGAGGATCAACTGGACAGACACTGGCCTCGCCCCCGCCGACTCGCGCGTCTACTGCCTCGGACAGAGCGTCGCGGTCCTGCCTTCGTCGGCTGCCAAGGGCGGCTTCGGTGCGCTCGCCCCTCTTTGCTCTGTTCTCGTTCAGTTCGGCTTACTTTTGAATATGTACAGAAAACGCCAAAGCAGGAATCTCGACCATCCGACTCTGCTTCTCGCACCCTCTCCACCCACTCTCCGCCAACTCGTCGCCTCGCAAGACAGCTGCCAACGCACCCCCCTCCCAAGACATCCCCTCCAACGACACTCAAATCTTCTTCCTCACCCTCATCTCCACTTCTCCCGTCACCCTGTTCCCACCACTCACCGAGCCGGAACCCGAGCCGGAACCTGTCGTCGTCGCGCCAAAAGGCAAAGGAAAGGGCAAGGCCGCTGCGAAGCGCAAGGCCAGGGCACCGAGGAAGAGTGCAGAGGGTACGGCGAGTAAAGCAGGTAAAGCGGAAAAGGGTAAGGCCGCTCCGAGGAAGTCTGCTCCCGCGCCGTATTGAATTCAGCGTCCCGGTCTTCTCTCTTTTGATGTCGGGGCGCAGGTTCAAGGCTGTCGCCCATCCTCGAATCGCCGCCTCGCTTCACCCTTGCTCCTCCTTTTCCGACTGTGTACACTACACTTGACACCACCAACGTTGTACGACCTACGAAACTCACGCTCAAGCTCGCCCACGACCCCAACCCTCTCGCCTCGACCTCCACCGCCACTCTCGACGACCCTCCCCCTCCCACTTCTTCCTCTTCTTTCGGCCCTCAACCCTCCCACCACCAATCGTCCTCTCCTCGCTTTGACCCCTATCCGACTTCCCAGCATCGCTCATCCCAACACTCTTCCTCTGCTCCACCTCCGCCTCCGATCTACGACCCCGAAGCTCACCTTTCGTACCTCACCACTCGACACTCCTCTCTCCTCAGCCGCCTCGCCTACACCGACTACCTCTTCACGCACTACCAAGACACGAAGGAAACTCTTTACGACAAACTTCCGACGTCGTTGAAGATGAAGTGTTGCGAGGAGGATCTGGAGCGGGAGATGGGTCACCAGCATAGGGTGAATGGTACGTGTCGCTTTTGTTTCCACTGTTCCTCTCCTTTCCTCTCTTGCTCTTCGAGCGGTTAGCTTATGCTTTTCCCTTTTTGCACTTACAGTCGCAGTCAATCTCCAAAACCTTCAGAACGACTTGATCGACACTCGCAAAAAAACGGTCGACAGAGAGTTGAGGGAGATGCTGGATGTTTTGGGTGGAAGTGTTTCGAGGGAGGGCAGCAAGGGGGACGGCAATGAGGAGATGTTTGAAGGATGGGTGAGGAATGGTGGGATGGGTGCGTTCGGTGAATGAGGTGGGGAGGTGAGCAGAGGCGAGGTGGATGGCGTGTGAGGGAGTTTGGGCAGAGGCTTTACGGGTGAAGGGAATGCATCAGCGAGCGAGCTTTACACCCACAAATCCTTCTCCCACGTGTTTGAGCAGGCTCATGTGTTTCTTCCCTTACGCTCCGCTTGGACTCTCGTTCACTCGCGTCAACTCGGGCTCCCAAGCGATGCACGACGACAGCGAAGGCCGCGTTGCTTGTTCTCTCTCAGTCAGTTGCGACGAAGCGGCGAAAAAAGGCCTTTTTGATCACACCTTTTTGTCGGTTCGACAGTCTTTGAGTGGGATTACGTTCTCGTTGGATTCAGCTTGGGTTCTCACGCGAGAGGACGGCGACACGTAAGCGACAACTTTGCCAGGCTCTCTTTCTCTCAGTCTTTGGGACAGCGATTCACTAAAAGGAATGAAATGACAAGATCGCACTAAATAGACAACACTGATGACAATCCTTTGGGGGGCTTCACGCTTCCTTTTTCCACACCATCCCGCACCAACACACCCTCTACGGCGACCGCCCCTCCCAAGCCCTACCGACGTGAGGACGAGCCGCAGCGTTTGAAATCGAATCATTGGCGTAGTTGTTGCGGTCGAAGGGCTTCCTGGTGTCACGCGCAACCGTCTCCTCATACATGTCGTCGGCGAGGTCCTCCAACTCGGACGTGCGCATCTCCGTAAGCGCAGGGTGACGCACGATGACGGTGTCGGTGATCTGGCCCTCCTGGTGAGCCACCGGGTTTCGACCCTGTCCAGCGGGACGGTCGTATCCGTTGTTCCTCCATACGCCGCAGAGGTAGACGGCGCGGAAGAGCGACTTCATAACGCGGTATTCGCCGTTGGAGCCGTAGTTCCTAATGTCGTCGTAGTAGATAAATAGAAGCTGATTTTCGGTATTCTTCTGAACGCCGTTGTTGACAAGCGCGTCGTACTCAATGAGCACAGCGGTCTCAAGCTGGCGGTCTGCAAAAGGTGGTTGGTTTATCAGTGTCAGTTCCGTAGCCCGAGAAGAACCAAACAAGCTGCTTACAGTAGGCCCAAGGGAACGTTGGACCAAGGTGGGTAAACCTTGATCGAGCTCTTTTGCTGCGATGAAAGTTGTCCAACCTGGCGAAAAGCGCTGGAAGCGAAACAAAGTCAGCGGAGCTCCCACGCACACGTTTCAAGAAATGCGAACGTACTACCAGTGATACAGTTTGACCCTTCGACAGCCACAAGGAGGTTTCTATCCCCAGCGAAAAGATCGGAGTCTTTCTTGAGGTTATCGTGCTTTCGGATGATGGCAACCTTCTCGGAACGCTCCGCCGCAAGCTGCTGGTGCAGAACGGAGTTCTCGCCTTTGACCTCTTCAAGCTCCTTCTTCATCTGCAAATACTCCTACAATTTTGGTCAGCTACTCAACTTCATAAAGGTCTCGATTGAAAGTCAACTCACTTCGTATTCAACAGGAAGCAAGCCCGACGACCGACTATCCTCCAAAACACTCGTAGCAGCCGTGTCCTGAGAGAGAGTGGTGTGGGAGCTCTCATAGGAGGTTTAACGCCTGAGAGCAGTCGAAGAAGGCGAGGGCGATGATGAGGGCGATGGAGACGCGGAGTGGCGGCGTTTCGCGGCCTTAATGAGAGGAGCTGACGGAGCTGAGCTGGCCTTGCAAGGAGTGTTGCGACGATAACTGGAGGGCTTAGAGGGCTTCGAGCTCTGCTGGCACCTCATTTTGATGGAAGATGTGGAAGGGAAGAGAGAGAAAATCCTGGAAACGCGCTTTCGTACCCAGCACTCGGAACACGGAGCGTGTTCGATCCGTGCTCCGAGAATCGTGGAAGCAGATCAAGTCATGAAACAAAGGCCCACAATTGGTAGCCTCATACACGAGGACCGGAAGTAAGGCTACCTATTTGTGCTATCAATGCTCTTTCAGATCAGAGCAATGCTGAGCTTGCATGAACGAAGTTAGGAAGACACGCGTCCGTCTGAAGAGCAGCACTCACGTGGATGTCCTCAGCGGGGGGTCAGGGTGGTAGCAAAGGGTGCTTTACCTACTGAATGGCCATTGTGAGCCGTCATAAGGTAGAAATGTGGGACCTGGGGCCACGTAGCACAAAAGGAGGGGCCACGTGTATCTCCACCAAAACACACTGCAGCGAAAAGGCAACCGAGCAGAGTGGCAAGGTTTCTCAGAAAGCCTAAGGCTGCCTTTTGCTTGCCAAGCATACTCCAAGCAGCAACAATCCCCTTGCGTCGACAGACCAGCTCCGTGGGGCAGGCTGGGTGTGGTTTAGGTCCGATTATGACCGACGCAATCGCGACCTGCGGGACGAGTTGCCGAGCCTCACCGTAGGCTCTTTGAGCCTGTCGATTGTAAAGATGAGCATAAATGACCTCCAGTGAACTAAAGGGCAAAAGCGTACCGATCCATGAGAAGGAGCGAGGTCAATGCAGCTGGAGAAGCAATGTGAGCTTCGGGTAGTGCAGTGAGAGGCCCTCCTAGCGTGGCGGCAATGTTCTCTTACTCAAAGAAGAAAAGGAGGGAGGATAGTGGTGCCTTATCTTCTGATACCACCCAAGCCGACAAGCAGGGCTAGCAACGACCAACGGAAGCGGCGGGTACGAACAACAGCAGAAGACGGAATGAGCGTGTCCGTTCATTGCGCACGAGAGCGAAGACTCGCAAGGACGGATCAACAGACATATACACCAATGCTGGGCTGTTGGTCGCGTTAGAACACGACAGGCGTGAGGTCTGATGGTGGTCGAAAGGCGAAGCTTTCCTGATCATTGCGCTGGCTGACGAACAATGTGGGCACTGCGCGCTTCCAGAATCCCAGGCCAATCGTGAGTGCATGCCCTGGGTGCATAAAAACAGCACAATCCTTCATCCAGCACTCTGCAATTAGGACCTTACGAAGGGGGAGCTTTCATCTAGTGGCTTTTCGGCGCTCGCTGTCACAGGCAAAGGACACGTGGTTTGGTGAGTGGTCAGATGGATGTCATTTGCGCCCTTGCGAAGCACAAAAGGACCGGGGTGGAGTAGACGCGTAGGCGCTCTGACATCGCAAATGGGACCGCCAACCGATTGCCATCGACGGAACAATAAGACGATAAGCAGACGGTCGGTGGATCGATCCTGATCGCTGACCACACCCCTGACTTTCTGGTGCCTTTTCGACCCCGACTCCGACTCCGACAGGCTCAATAGCCAAGGCCCAGAAAGTCTTCATTTTTGCTCCTGGAAGCCGCACGCGCAGGAGCTCTCGGAATGCGCGAGTCACGCCTTCGCGAGCTACAGACATCTTTGCACTGAGAAAGAAAGGTTGAGGCACGTTTCAGTGAGGAAGCTCGAGTGCTGGTACGCTGTGATATTGACACTGCCACTCTAGCTGCTCAGGCTTACCTCTCTTCCTCGCCACGTCAAACCCGAACGAGAACCCTGCTCTGTTACAATAATGCGCGACCTGTTGCGGCGAGAAAGAAACATGGCAGTGCAGTGGTAAAGATGCGCCGGGACTACGATGGCATTTTGTTATCTCGCCAAAATACAATTGGGATGCGTAGTGCAGGTGAAAGTCCCTCTGCATCGCGAAGGGAGCCCAGCGACCGACCGCGACCCAAGCGGGACATTAAGACGATGCAGACCGGCCGGTGGATCGATCCTGATCGCCGCCGCCATCCTCACTCTCTTGGTGCCTTTTCGACATCTGACTCCGACTCCGACATGGGGCCCGAGATTGTTTTTTGTCACTCAGCGCGACGCGAGTTCTCAGAGCGCGCCTGCTCTCGGAACGAGCAAGTCATACTTTTTGTGTGTGGGCAAGGGACATCGTGCTCATGTTGAACATGGAAGGGTCGGAATTGCTGGACTGATAGAGAGCTGTGTTCTGCTATGCTGTGAAATTAACTCTACCACTCTACCTCCTCGAACTCGTCTCCCTCGCCCGCCACGTCAAACCCAAACGAAAACCCTACGTGATCCTCCTCCGCCGGCTTCACCTTCTCCCACAACCCCTCTTTCCTCCTTCTTTCGCCATCCCCAACAATATCTTCCTCCCCCTTCCCATCCGCCTTCGCCAACACCATTTTCACCATATACCTCACTTCCGCCCCGCCCTCCTCCAGCAGCCTCTCCACAAACTTCTCGAAGACGCCCTCGATGCAGACGTCCTCCTCTCCCAGTCCTCCATCTTTCTGTTCTCCAGTCGAGGCGGAAGGAAGAGAAAAGCCGGAGACTTGCTCGGGTCGATCGCGCATGAATTTGAGGACTTCGGGGAGCTCGCGGAGGGAGACGTAGTTCTGGGTGACGGCGACGGAGGGTTCGAGGTTGATCACGACTGGATGGAAGAGGTAAGTGAATATAAAAGGAAGAGATAGAAGAGGTGTAGACAAACTGTGCCAGTAGCCGCTTGGAACGTAGAAGATCTCGCCAGGGCGGCAGATGCCTTCGAGCATCTTGTTGCGCTTCGACGGATCTTTGGCGTTGGGTCCGTACATCGCTTTCGCTCCTTGATAGTACGACAAAAACCACTCTGCATTATTGATGAATCGTCAGTTCAATCGTGCTCAAGTAGAGCGCAAGAGAGGAACGCACCAGCTAAGCTTAGAGGCGCTTCGACCGTCGCTCGGTCGTCGCTGACGAACACTCCTGGCGGCGTGACCTCTGGCGGAAACATGACCCAGGCCTTGAGGCCAGCCGTCACCGCGTTCCATGCAGACGTTCCGTTCGGATCCTGGTGCCAAGTCGACCCAGACTTGGTCGGTCCAACGATCTGTCCCGCGCCACGTCAGCAAAAGTTTGATCCAGCTCCGAGCGAAAGACTGACCAGCCACCGATAGTCCGGCCTCGAATCTTCCATGACAGAGAATAGGTCCTCAGAGAAGCACTGAGGTACCTGATAGTCCGCTCCGAACCCACCGACTCCCGCTTCGTCGCTCGTCTTGTTGACGAACCCGCTCTCGAAGAGGTACAGCGGCGACTCGTCAAGCGGGCAATCGTCGTGGTACTTAGCGTACTCCGGCAGCGTCGTCAGGGTAGCTTCGGCCCTTAACAACGTCGTTGGGAATCGCTTCGCCAGCGTCGAGAGGTCCCATTTCCTTTCGCCGTCGTGCATCGCCGCCCACCCCTCCATCAATCCCGTGAGGATCACAGGCCCGTTCGGCAAGTCTTTCGGCTCCAATCCTACGCCAAATATCCTCGGTATCGTTTCGGTGAAGGAGGGGGCGAGGAAGATGGCTTCGGGGGAGAAGGAGCAGCAGAGGGAGGGTTGGAAGAGGACGTCGGAGTGGAGTGACGGGGTCGGGACGAGGGGAATCGCGGGAGTGGATGGTGGGAGGAGGAAGTGGTGGAGGTAGGTAGACCTCCAGCTACCGTGCCAGTCGAGGAGCTTGCCGGAGGTTTTCTGTAGTGGTATGAACGCCGCTGGGGATGAGCGGGAAGTCCGTCAAAGGTGCGTAGAACGAAGCTAGACGCACCGAGATGTATACGCCTTTCCAGATCCCCTCAACACAGCTCCAACCATAGAATACCTTGCTCACTCGAGCCATTCGTATCAGATCCTCGCCTTCGAGCGCGCCAAAGATCTTGGAGAGCAGAAGCTCGTCGGGCAAAGCGGAGAGCGATCCAAGGCCTTGAAGTCGGGTAGCGATCGAGTCTGGCGAGAAGAGGAGGTTCCCTAGAGGCTTGATCTGGAGCGGATTCGTCCTTGCGCTCGAGTCGGCGGTCAGGCGTACTCGCTTCGAAGGGCGCGACATGGTTGTTTTTTGCGGCGGCGTAGACTGGGACGCCGATGCGGGAGGGCGGAGGCAGTGGCGATGGCCAGGAGTGAAGATTTATCTAGTTTGGAACTGTCGTAGGATGATTGACAATGTTGGTGTAGAATTGAAGGGTTGGCGACGATGTGGCCGGAAGCCAAGGCACGCGGGCTGGCTCGATGCGGACCAAGCTCAGACTTCCGAGTACCTCCTGTTCGTCTGAGCTCTCGCTTGGACGACGACGACGACGACCAGCGGCGGCGGCGACGGAGAGGGCAAGTTTAGCATCAAAGTCGAGCAGTGCACGCCTGGCATGTCCCAATCGAAAGGGCAGCCGGCGAATGCGTCGCCAACGCCGGCACTGCCGTCCTACTCGCTGGGAGAGAAGCTCGGGGTCGGCGCTTTCGGCACCGTCTGGCGGGCATTCAACTGGGAGACTGGTGCGTCAACTCCTACCATTTCTCACATTGTAGATAGCTAACGGAGACAACGGCAAACAGGCGAAACGGTGGCGGTCAAGCAGGTGAGCGGGGCCGTTGTCGTGCTCAGGACGCGTCTTGTTTGGTGAGGCGACAAAAGGACAGGGGCAGCGAGGCTGACATTGTTCCGGCGCGGGGTGTGGATGGATGTAGATTGGATTGAGCAACATTCCAAAGTCGGAGCTGCCGGATATCATGGTGCGTTCATGCTCTCTGTTGGCCAGGGCGGCGGCAGGAACGCGTTGACTGACTCCTTGGAGTGGCGCGGGTAGTCGGAAATCGACTTGCTGAAGAACCTCCATCGTACGAATTGCTCTCTAATGGTACTTGTTTAGGGTCAAGCTAATTCCCGACACCTTCCGACCAGATCCAAACATCGTACAATACCGCGGCTTCGTCAAAACAAGCGACTTTCTCTTCATCATCCTCGAGTACGTCGCACCCCACGAACCTGCGCTTTCTCGGCCTATCAAAGCCCTGCTCACTACATTCTTCGTGCCTCTTTCAGATTCTGCGAAAACGGCTCCCTCCAGACGATCACCAAAAAGTTCGGACGTTTCCCGGAATCCCTCGTCGCACTGTACATCCTTCAGGTCCTTCAAGGACTGCTTTACCTTCACGACCAGGGAGTCATCCACCGAGACATCAAGGGAAGCAACATTCTGGCCACCAAGGAAGGTAACATCAAACGTCTGTCTTTCCTTTTCCCTTTCGTGCCACCTGAGAACGCGCTGACGTGACACTTCACAGTCGCCGAGTAATTCGCCACCTTTTCGCCACAATGCATTACCAGTGCTAACGTATGACTGACACAGCTTCGGAGTCGCAACACAAGCTGGAGGACCGGAAGATGCGAACGTCGTCGGCTCGCCCTATTGGATGGCACCCGAAGTCGTCGACCAGTCCGGCGCCACGACAGCCAGCGACATCTGGTCCCTCGGCGCGCTCGTCATCGAACTCCTCACAGGCAAACCACCGTACCATTTCCTCGACCCTCTCCCCGCACTCTTCCGAATCGTCAACGACGACTGTCCGCCTATTCCCGAGTCAGCGAGCGCGGGCGCGAGGGACTTTCTGCTGCAGTGTTTCCAGAAGGATCGGAATTTGAGGATCGGAGCGAGGAAGTTATTGAGACATCCTTGGATTATGGCGGCGAAGAAGGGGGTCGAGAGTCGTGAGAGGGAGGCGGGGTTGGGGAGGAGGTTGGGTGGAGTGGGCGTGGAGAGGCCGTTGAGTGGGTACGATACGACCGTGCAGCAGGTCCAGGAGTGGAACGAGGCGCTCAAGTGTGAGTGGTTCCTCTCTTTCCTCTTTTTCTTTTGGTAGCTCTAAGCTAAGAGTTTTTCCTCTTTCCGCACCAGCCGCACCTGCGCGACATTCGGAGGAGCACCCTCGACTCACGCGTCGACCATCCGCTGACGTAGCCTCCGCTCTCCAAGCGCCTCTCCCGATGCCGTCACCCGCGAGCGCCAAAGTCGAACCATCTCTGCCGCTCTCCCTTATGCGAGCAGAAGGTCCCCCATCACCCGCCGCAGAAGAACGAGAGTCCGACAACTGGGATCTCGATTTCGAGGAGGGCATCTCCATCTCCAAGATTGCGGCGCTGGATCGCGAGTCGTCGCCGAGTGAGGAGGATAACGACGATGAAGACGAGGAAGATGGGTTTCAGGACGCGAATGCGACAATTCGGCCGTCACATCTTGCCTCGCCGTCACCAGCACCTCGCCCCCCACCGATGGAAGCGATGGCCCCAATCGTCGAGGACTATTCGGACTTGTTGGACGAGGAGGAAGACGCTTTTGAAGGGAGGGTAGCGAAGTTGAGGGAGGAGCAGACGGACACAACGAGAAAGAGGATTCTCCACCCGAAGGACATCTCCGACTCGTTCGCCAGGGACTCGCCATCCAGCACCGTCAATAATCTCACGATGAGAAAGATCCCGTTCCCGTCAGCACCTGAGCGGCCTTCAATTCCTCAATCTGTATCTAAGGGCTCATCTCTTTCGACGGCGAGCTCGATCGAAAGGTTCTCAGAAGAGGACGAGGAGGATTACTCGGACGTGTTTGGGAGCTTGAAGGCCGTTGGCGTCGGACTCGCTTCAGACGCAGGTTCGGTCGATTCTCAAATTCATAATGAAAAATTGCTGATTGGGTTGCTGCAGACCCACTACAGCTCAACACGCGCCTGTCTAACAAGTCTTGGGTACAACGTTCCACCTCTTAGCATTGGCGCGATGCTGACAGGCCTTCGGTTTTTCAGCTTGGTGACGAAGAGTCAGACGAAGAAGATCCGTTTGCCGAAGTCGAGGAAGATGGCTTCGACGAGTCCGATCTCGAATCGAATCTCGCACGAGACAAGTTCGCTCGCCTCTGCGCCTTCGTCAGCGAGTTGATCGACAGCATTTCCTCCGAATCAGACGAGTACGCCCTGCGAGAGGCGTCACTGGAGCTGGTGAGTTGATTGAGGTAGTACCTCCGTCTCTGAAGTTAGCTGAAACCCCTCCAACAGATCACCATCCTCGAGGACTCCCCCGAGATCAAGTCGCACTTTGTCAAGTCGCACGGCATGCTCGCGGTCATGGAGACCCTTCAAGCTGCGAGGTCTCGAGAGATCATCGGCATTTTGCTGAGAGTCGTCAACCTGGTTCGAAATCTCTTTCTCTCGAGACTCCCACCGTGGAGGCTGCTGACACGTGCGTTGACAGATCGTTGGCTCCGATCCCGATTCATTGGAGAAGCTCTGCGTAAGTAGGCGCTCCGCTCTTCTCAGTTCTTGACTCTGACTGCATGGTACAATGACTGCAGCTCGTGGGTGGATGTCCAGTGGTCATGTCTTTCGCCTCCAACAAGTTCTCGCGCGAGATTCGACTCGAGGCTGCGCTGTTCATCGGATCCATGTGCCGGACCTCCCTTCTCACAGTAGGTTCTCACTACTTGAGAGGAACTGGTTCTTTTACTGACCATCTTTGTGACACTAGCTACAGATGTTTGTCAGCTGTAGGGGGCTCAAGACGCTTGTCGACATGATGGACGAAAACTGTGAATGGTGCTCCTTCTTGGTGCCCTTTCCACAGTCAGCTGATTGAATCATATACTTTAGACGCGGAACGGAAAGACCTCGTTTGGATGGCTGTCGATGGCATCACGCGTGTGTTTGAGCTGCACGTGCGTCGCCCTGGTCTCCAAGCTTCTGGCTGTTCGCTGACTTGCAGATTGACTTCGCAGGGTCCAACTCCTCGTAACGACTTCTGTCGTATCTTTGCGCACGAGGGACTTCTCGAGCCTCTGTCGAACGCGTTGCTTCAAGTGGCCAAGGACGACGACGATCTCGCAGAAAGCGCCAAAGTTAAGATCGTTCACATCTTCCTCATTTTCGCTCAAGCGGATCGGAAGATCAAGGAGGCGATGTGTACTCGCACTATCATACTTCGTGAGCTCACCTTGTTCGTCCTTGAGCGACTCGGACAAACTTACACCCCTGCCCCTCAGGTCTCGTCAAAGTCATTTCGATTCTCGACCCAGAGCTGCTGGCGATCCTACTCAAAACGCTCAAAAACCTCACGATGCTTCCGTCGGCTTTAGAAGTACTCCAAAACGCCAACGTCATTGAGGAGCTCGTCAACGTTCTCGCCCAGGACTTCGACGGCAAACTGGCGGCAGTAAGCCCCTTGCAAGTCCTGCTCTGCCTGACCCTGCTCATTCGCTTTATGCTCGCAGGAGATCCAAAATCACATCGTCAACTCGCTCTTCAATCTCTGTAGGCTCAGTAAAAACCGACAAGAGGAGGCTGCCGTCGCGGGCGCCGTTCCGATCCTCCAACGTGTCGTCCAAGGAAGCTCGCCGCTGAAGCAGTTTGCCCTGCCCATCATCTGCGACTTCGCGCACGCCAGCAAGACTTGTCGACGCATCTTGTGGAAACACGATGGACTCAACTTCTACCTCTCGCTACTCAAAGATCCGTTCTGGGCGAACCCTGCTCTCGAGGCCATTGTTTCTTGGTGCGTTCGGCCGCAGCCCAGACGTCGTGTTAGCTGCTCACAACTGGCCTTTTCGCCAGGCTCCAAGATGAAACAGCCAGAGTTGAAGACCACCTTCTCGAGCCTGTGGCGCTTGATCTCCTCCTGCGCGTCTTCTGTCGGGCGAAGACCACGGCGTTTGAAAACATGCTGGAGCCGTTCCACAAGGTCAGGATTTCACTTCTTTGCGTGTTCACAGCTCTCTGACTTGCTCGAATCCTAGCTCTTGCGAACGTCGACATCAGTCTCGGCGAAGTTGGCGGTCCAGCCACCGTTCTTCAAGAGGATCATCGACCGACTCGGTCGAGGAGGCAAGGCCGTCGTCCGACTCAACCTCCTACGTATCACCAAAACCGTCTTCGACTCGCTTTCTGATCGTCGCGACAAGGTCGTCAAGGTTCCTCATCTCTTCACCACGGTCTCCAAACTCGCCTCGGACGATCCGGCCGTTCTCGTCAAGGAGCTCGCTACCAAGCTCCAGAGCGAGTTCGCCGCCACGCGAGAGGAAGCTGGTCATGCGACGAAGCGCAACCTCGTGTCTCGAGTGTTTAGACGGAGCTTTTCCGGCCCATCGCCAGGCTCCGGATCTCCCGGAAAATTCGGATCTCCAGGCAAAGAATCGAGCAAGCCCTCTACTCTTCGAAGAAGGTGAACAGGACTTCTCTTGATCACTCAGACTACTCGCTGACCTCGAGGCATGTCGCTCAGTGGTACCCTCTTCGGTCGAGCCTAACGACCTCTACACCACCGCCCCGCGTTTCGTTTCTGCTGTTCTCGTTTATACCGCCCTGCACCGCACTCGTTCAAGACACCCCATTCGTTATATTCCCCACCTCTGCAATTCGTACTTTCGCAACATCCTCCTCCGCGTAACCTTCTGCTTAGCTAGAAATGTCATGTTGTCGTTGAGCGCATCGAGCCTTTGCGAGAAAAGCCAGGAAACAGTCAGAGCCTCTTGTTGGACGTTCAGAGGGAGCGGTCTTCTCTGCATATGTTTCTCATCTTGTTTTGTTCCTTGTCACACGTCAGGTGGCTTTGCTAAGATCATGGCACAAGAAAAAAGTGACAAAAAGGACAACAGCCTTCCTCCTCTGAACGAGACCTGCCATCAAGCCATCACAAAGCCACGTCACTCGCGTCTTTCTCCTCAAGTCACACCAAAATCAAGAATTGTTGAAAATCTTTCAAAGCTATAAATTTGGTCCTAAAAATTAGAGCGTTGAGCTCTGTCGATGCAAACGAGGCAGATGAAGGCCTCGATGGAGCGAGGTGCTAACAGTACAGACGACAAGTGTATTGAAAATGCGGCCGTATGACGAGAGTGGGAATGCGTGTTGAGATGCAAAAGAATGTAGGGTAAATGCGTGTTGAATGCTCTTCTAGGGTGTAGAGGTTGAAGATGGCCGAGTCTAACGACTGTAGTCGTATCTGCGTAAAGAAATCAGCTGGAGCCCGACGAGCGCGCCACATCAGAAAGCGAAGACGTACTGCTTATAGAACTTCTCCGAATCCGTCTCCTTCTCCTTCGGTCCCCTCTTCCTGACACCACCGACTCCAACCTCCCTCTTGATCCTCTCCTGCCTATCCTCCTCCAACCACCCCAACGCAACCTCCATCATCCTACTCCCCACCCTCCTCGGATCCTCCATCTTTTCCCACACGCCCTCCGGAATCCCCTCCGTCCCTTTCTCAGTGATAGGCCAGGCAAGAGGAGAGGGAGGGATAGTCGAACCGAGTTGTATGTGACAGAGGTGCGTGGGGAAGGAGTCGAGGCCATCAAAGATGTGTGTGGCGTAAAGGATCGAGGCGTGGCGGGTTGCGCATTCGTGCTTGAGGAAAGCGAGCAGGCGCGAGCGGACGAGGACGTCGAGATCAACGGTGACCTGAGAAAAAGAAATCTGAATCCGAGACGGGACTGGACAAGATTAAGGAGCGAAACGCACCTCGTCGAGAAGCAGGACGTCCCAAGGCGCCATGAGGCCCGCGACGATCTGGACACGTCGCCTCTCTCCGTCCGAGACTTCGTGCATGTGCCACGAGAGATCAACGTCCCTGTAGGAGGGGCTCCGTCAGCTATGAAGATACACGTGTGAATGCGTAAAGTCGCACATAATGTCCAAGAGATGGTCCCTGCGCTCCTTGTGACGGTATCCTCCAACCGAGTCCCTGGAAGACATTACTTGGCCCGTCAACTCCACTCGTCCTTGCACAGTGACCAAAAGCAGCAGCTCACAAGAAATGAGCGACTTCCAAGTCACTCCTCACGACGGGATTTGCGGCCCACTCTGTGCCGAGGTAGGTCACTCCGCCGGGGGTCTTGAAGAAGACGTCCTGGCCGAGGACTTTGGCGCCGGAGCGTGTGAGCTTCTTGCCCGCAAGAATTTGGAGGAGGGTAGATTTCCCTAAATAAGCGGATGGAAGATCAGCAATGATTCCTCGAAAGTCACGCTCGATTGGCCGATCTGAGACGAGTGCCATTCAGAACGAGAGGAGGAAGGCGATGCTGGCTTGTTCGCGTCGCTTCAAAGAGTTCCACAAGATCAAGCCAATGTACAGCTCAGGTCGACAATGGCGTCAACTCCGTCAACGCGCTCGGTAAGATGACGAGCTGTGTTGACAGAATCGCGCGATGAGCCGACCGAGCTGGTGCGGTGTCCTGCTCAACTCAGAGTTGAGTAGGAGTGCAGCAAGCTGGGAGCACGAGCAGTAGGTGCTGACAAGAGATGAAAGAAGCTCGTGGCTGCTTCCATCCCCCGTAAGTGTTCGTCCAGCTCAGCCCTCCGCCCTTGACTCAACCCCCCGCGCCCCTCCACTCGCTCACTCCAAAAGGTGGATAGGCACACACGACAGGGAAGTGGCACTAACCAGCTCCATTAGCACCAACGAGAACACAGATCGCGCCCCTCGGAAGCGTCAAGTTGACGTCGCTGAGCACAGCAGGCGAAGGCGGTTGGTTGGGCAGCTGGTACGCGAACGTGAGCGCATCGACCGCGATCGCGGGGATGTCCAATGACACTGCTGGAGTAGCTGCCATTATTCGTGGTTGGTGGTCGTGGATCGTGCGAGTTGTGCGCGGGAGGATGAGGGCGGAAGCAGAGGAGAGCAAAGGCCATGGGGCCGGCGGCACGCCGAAAAAGGTCGGCCGGCGAAGTCGTCGAGCGTGGGCGGTGCACCTACGAGATAGACAATACTGTAGCTTGGACGACTCGTTCTTTTATTTTCTAGAAGTTATGAACCGTACACCACCTTATCTGAACGTGTTCATGCCTGAATCACCAACGGGAGAACAAGTGAGCACGTGGCGCTAGCGTTCGCGCTCGCTCCGAGAACTCGCTTGCCCCTCCTCCTCAGATTCCGACTCCCAAAAAAAAAACAATCTCGGCGCCCTATGTCGGGGACGTAGTCGGAGTCGAAAAGGCACCAAGAAAGTGAGGATGGCCGCCGGTGGTCAGGATCGATCCACCGGCCGGTCTGCAGCGTCTTATCTTACCCTCTTGGTTCGCGGTCGCAGGGCTGGGCTCTCTTTGCGATGTCAGAGGGATTTCCACCTCGGCTACCATCCCAATTATAGTTTCCAGGTTGTGCAAGTGCCAACATAGCCCCTGACTCCTTGCATCTCTGCATCGGTACGGGTCCCGTTGTATGTGTGGTGGCTGTCAAGCAGTAACTTGCTGAGCGCCTGGATGCAGCGATGAAACAAAAGTGCCAAACTAGGTGAAAAGTCTGCTTATGCCTTGCAATCCGGCTATTGGTGGCTACGGGTACTTGGCGGAGGTTCTCAGAGGTGCACGCGCAGGGCCACGTCAATACCAGGCGTTCTGGTCGCATTGCTCACAATAGACTCTGCATTGTAAATGATACCAACTAAAGGAAGACTCTGTTATCCTGCCTCCAAAGAATCAACGGAGACCTTGTCACAGCATACTAGTACCCAAGTTTGTTCACATTGCTCTTCATCTTTTCTTTCCTTACTGCGACGATGTCTGTAGCAAAGGCGTGACTCGCTCACTCCGAGAGCTCCTGCGCGCGCGCGGCTTTCTAAAGGCCAAAAAAACACTTTCCGGGCCTTGGCTATTGAGCCTGTCGGAGTCGGAGTCGAGGTCGAAAAGGCACCAGAAAGTAAAGGGTGTGGCCGGCAATCAGGATCGATCCACCGGCCGCCTGCGTATCGTCTTATTGTTCTGTCGATTGGCCAGCGGTTGGCGGTCCCATTTGCGATGTCAGGATGGCTCCCCATCTACTCCACCCTTGATTTTGGGTTTTCGCGCTGCCGAGAATGTCATACAACCGGCTCTGTAGCTACTGTTTGCGCCATACGTACCTTGTCTCACGACGTACTGTAGGCGGCCACCGGGAGACACGATGGATCAAGAGGGGTGCGGTCAAAAGGAGCATGGAGCTTTGAGCCTTTAGGAATGCCGAAGAAATGCTTTGTTCTGTTGAGATTCCCGGGATTGCTTGGCCCAGCACCTTTGAGGCTGGGGTAAAGTCGGAGTCAGATTCAAGAAGCACGACTGTACGAGATGTGTGGTGTGGGAGAATACCGACACTCAGGACCTAATCGCCGACAACCTACGAGGTGTAATTGTAACCCGTCAAGCTTGTTGAAGCGGTAGCTCCCTGCCGTACAGAGGTGCTTCAGCGTCTGCCTGCATCCCGAATGTCTTTTCGTGGATGCATGTCGGCGCGGGGCTGTGTAGGAAACCTTCGGACCGCTCACGCTCTGAGAGCTCGCGTGAGCGGTTTCTGTGTTCTGACTGACAAAAAAACGATCTTGAGCCCCATGTCGGAGTCGGAAGTCGGAAAGGCATCAAGAAAGTGAGGATGGCGGCCAGCGGTCAGGATCGATCCACCGACCGGTCTGCAGCGACTTACCGTGCCCTCTTCGGCAGCGTAGCGGGGCTCCCTTTGCGATGACAGAGGGACTTTCACCTCGACTACCATCCCAAGATTAGATTTTCCAAGGTCTGCAGAAGCCAAAGTAATGCCCCTGGCATTTCCGCCCCGCCAACGGATAGCTTTTTCCCTCCACTTCGTGTGGTTCACATGAAGTGATTGCTTCAGCTTACTGAGATGGATGATGGTAATTTAAATGCGTCTTGGAGTTTTTCGTTGCACTTGCAGGTTCAAAGTGGTGATTACGTGGCAGTCAAGCCCCAACTCGTCAAGGGCCCCGACGGGTTCGCTCATTGAGCTGACCCGAAGTGCTTGCATCAGGCATTGGAAAGAATGCGAACAAGCAGTACGAGCCAATTCTGCAGCTTGGAAAGGCGAATGCTGAAGTAAATTGCTCTATCGCTCAACCAACAAACCCACCCCCCTTCGTCCCCCAGCTCCCAAACCCATGCTTCTCCTCAGACTCCTCGGCAAGCCTCCTAGCCTCTTCCTTCTTAGCAAGGTTGATAACCCTCAGCGCATCCGCTTGCTCCTGATTCGCCGCCCTTCTCGCCATCTTGACCGCTCCCCTCCCCTCCGCCCACTTCCGATTGATCTCCTCCGGCAGATCCGCTCTTTGTCTCCGCATCATCGGAATATGTCCAGACGACTTGAAGTACTGTCCCGCTCCGTGCGGCGTGTAGACGAGCGGCTTCTTCCTCGATGGTGAGGACGAGGGTTCCGGTGGTGCAGGAGCGTGAGTCGCGAGAGCGTGAAGGTGGTGTCGCACGATGATGCTCTTGAGCCTCTGCTCCGTCCAGATCTGGTTGAGCTCAAGGAACTCGCGCTTGAACGTCTCGACCGGGTCGAGCGCCTGCTTCGCTGCGAGGGCGAGCTCCTCCTCCGTCGCCGACTGATACGCCACGTCACCCTCCCTTGGCGCGTTGTCGGTCCTCCAAGCCAGCTCGGAGCTGTTGTAGCCGCACTGCCAGAGGACAAGCGGGAGGTCATCGGCCATGCCGTATCCGGGTTTGCGGTCAAGGATTTCGCGGGTCTCGTCGGAGGCGGGGGCGTGCATGTCGATGGTTTGGGGAGAGCGGTCGGACGTCCACAATAGCTTGCCGATGATGTCGGGAGATTCTAGTCGCGCCCCGATCATGAACAGCATGGCGACGATGTGGCGGACTTGGTTGTAGAGCTGAGATGGAATAGCAATCACGTGTCAGCCGAAGCAGCAGCTGGAAAGCATCGAAAGGGGAAAGACGCACGAAAGCACCTCCCCGAAGGTTGAAAACAAACATATCTGGTCCCTCTCCTTCCACCGGGTCAATCGTAGCCGAGATGACGGTCCTCCTATGTGTCGACAGCTGCTTCGGCGCGTCGATCTTGCAGAAGTTCCTGAAGTCGTGATCGCCCACCAACTTGCTCGCCGCCTCCTTCATCAACTCGACGTCCAGCACCAACCCATCCCAGTTGATCTTGTCTAGCCTCTTCTGCCACTCTGCCGGTTCTCCTTCGGTTCCGTCGGGATTCCTTCCGAACGGCGGGTAGGCGGAGCCATTGTCGATACGAGGACGAAGGAAAGGGTCGACGACGGAGGTGGAGAAGAAGTATTTGTAGTGTCTCCAGATGCAGGAGTATCGGGAGGAGAAGTTGGCGGAGACGGGGGACCAGGCGATGATTCGGATCGAGGGAGGGAGGAGGCGGTTGAGGATGGTGATGTAGGGCATCTCGACGGGTGCTGATGGCCGCTTCTTGATCACTGGAACGCCCTGATCCGCATCCTGTCCTCCGTCTCCTTCTACTGTCGAGCTTCCAGCTTCCACATCCGCGTCCGTACCGGTGCCCATCGGGTCCTTGAGCTGGCTCCTCACCCACAAATTGATGACCTGCGCCGACGAGCTGACGCCCGCGTCCGTCCTGCCGCACCTTTCGAACCCACACCCGAATCCATCAATCTCTTGCATCGGCTCAATCAACCTCGCCGTCTCGAGCGCGTCGAGCAGCTCGCCCTCGACGGTCGAGAGCTTGGGCGCGTTTCCCGTTGAAGGCTGGTACGCGAGGCCGGAGTGCGCTCGTCCGTCGTACACGAACTGGAGGGCGATGTGTCGCTTTGGCTGGGCTGCGAGAGCTGGCGGAAGAGGGCCGACGGGGGTTCGTGGACGGCCTTTGGACGACGACGAGCCGGACGGCGAAGGCGTGCGGGTGGGAGTGGTGCGCTGCTCGAGGTCGAGCTGCTTGAGCTTGAGCTGGAGCTGTGCGATCTGGCTGACGAGCTGCTGTCGTTCCTCCATCTTTGGCTTCAAAACTGTCGACACTCTGCTCAGAACCCGTCGGAGCATCGACCGAAAGCCAGCCAAGTCCTCGCGCGGCCGCCCTTTGTTTTTCTGAGGCCAAAAACTTGGTCCAAGCTCAGCCCAGCGCGTGCCGGCACACGGCGGCAGGACCGACCCTTGACGACACACAACCAATATGTATCGACTTTTACGACCAGTCGTAGCTCGGCATGGCTTCGTTCGACGGCTGGGAACCAGAGCTGAGCCCACCATCTTCGCGCCCGCCACTGGGAGAGGCAAGACGGCCATCGCGATCCTCCGCATCTCGGGACCCGACGCGCTCGACGTATGGCATCGCATGACTAGACCACCACGCACTGCTTCGACGAGCGATGTCAAGGGAAAGCGCCCGGCGTTGGTTGAGCGGGTCCGACGCGATCCAGTCCCGAGAAAGGCGTGCTTGAGGAGGATCGTTCATCCCGAAACGGAGGAGGTGTTGGATGAGGGCATCGTACTCTACTTTCCAGGTGAGCCTATCTGACTGAGGAATGTGTGGGATAAGCTAACCAATTTGGTACAGCCTCATCCGCTCTGACTGCTCAGCCCACACTCGAGCTACACGTCCACGGCTCTCCAGCGCTGATGGAATTGCTGCTCAAGCTCCTACCCTCGCTTTCACCCTCGTTCAGGGTTGCAGAAGCTGGTGAGACATTTGTTTTCGCTCATTGTACTTCTATGCTCATTTCTGTCGTCAGGCGAATTCACACGACTCGCATTCGAAGCTGGCAAAATGGACCTCACCGAAGTCGAAGGCCTCCGAGATCTCGTCGAAGCAGACACCGAAGCTCAAAGAAAGCTGGCTGCTCGTCAAGCTGGTGTGAGCTCAAAAAGTCCTTTCATTTGGGAGCTTCCGTCGCTGATAAGACTTTTCTTTTTCAGGGCCACATGCGACGTGTGTACGATCAAATGCGGGCATCCATCATCGAAGCGACAGCTTTGGTGGAAGCGCTGGTGGACTTTGGTGAAGACGAGGGCATCTCTGAAGAAGTGTTTATTCAAGGTGAGTGCTCTTCAGAGTGTCGTCGTCCTGGTAACCTCATGCTGATGACGTATCCTTCATCAGCGAAAGATAAAGTCGAAGCCCTCCGCGCTCTGATCACGAGATATTTAGACGACGGGCGTCGAGGCGAGATCATTCGCTCGGGTATCCAGCTGGCTATCATCGGAGCTCCAAATGCTGGAAAGAGCAGTCTTCTAAACTGGCTGGGTGTGTGGCGTCCCATCGTTGTCGAAGCAGACGCGCGCTGACGTGGTCTTCTTCCTCCAGCTCAACGGGAAGCTGCGATCGTCACTTCAATAGCGGGAACGACAAGGGACGTCATCGAGCTGTCACTTAACTTTCATGGATTTCCGATATTAGTGGCCGACACTGCTGGGCTTAGGCAGACTTCGGACGAGGTCGAGGCGATTGGTGTTGAACGGGCTCAGCAAAGGTGCGCCGTGCTCCGGCCAGACCCCGTGGCCATTGGACTGGCTCAGCTCATCTTTTCTTGATAAACCAGGGCCGAATGCGCAGACCTAAAACTCTGCATGCTTTCCCTCCCCGACGTCTTCATCGAAGACCCAACAACCGGCTACGTGACGGCCCGAATCGACCCTCTCACACTCGACCTCATCGACGACAACACCATCATCCTTCTTAACAAGTCCGACGTCATTGAAGTATCCTCAGTCCACCTCGACGCTCTTTCGGAGGCTCTGGAGCAAGCAGGCAAGCTCTCGAAGGTGACGAGCATGATCCCGAATGGCGCTTGGGCGGTCAGTTTGGAGAGTGGGGAGGGGTTGCCGGAGTTGGTGGAGGTGTTGAAGCGGGTTTTGAATGAGAGGTGAGCTATAAGTGAACCTGTGCTCTATTCCAGACATGCTGACTGTGAGGTAGGTTTGCGCTGTCGGACGATCTGGAGGATACGCCGCTGGTCACTCAGGCTCGTCATCGTCGGCACCTTGAGGTAACTTAGCTTTTTTCTTTGAAGATGAGCGGACTAACTTATGAGTTTTTTTATAGGAGTGTGTCGAGAACCTTGAGGCTTTCCTTCGTAAGTCTCGTCTTCCTGATCAATGTCAGCTCCCCACTGATGTGGTCCCACACTTCCAGAGTTCGAAGCGGACGACATCGTGCTGGCCGCTGAGGAGCTTCGTTACGCCACCCTTGCTCTGGGGAGGATTATAGGCGCAGTAGACATTGAAGAAGTGCTGGGCGAGATCTTCAGCGGATTCTGCATCGGGAAATAGATAGACACGTTTGACCATAGGATGATCACGTCACATGAGTTTCAGGCTCGGTATGATAGACAGAACATGGGGTTTTTTCTGGGGGTTGATAAGTTAAAGATGATGGGAAAAAGAAACACAGCTACTAATAAGCTACACCAAACTGAATGATCTCCTGCTGGAGCTGGTCCAACACGTCCCCCTCGAGCACCACTCCCCTCCGCTTCTGCTTGATCAAATGCGCGGCCACATTGATCGTCTCGTCCTCCTCCTCTTCCTCCTCCCCCGACACAACCACACTTGGCGAAAAGACTCCACTCCCTCCTTTTGTCCTCTGCAACTCGTCCCACTCCTGCCATGCCCACTCTTGGTTCCCCGTCTCCGTCAATCCACCGACCGAAGACGGCGCCGTCTCGAATGACCCCTGGCTCCCCGTATACGGCGAGAAGGAGAACGAGCCATCCGAGTCGGACTCGATACTCTCGCTATAGTCTGTCGACGGTGATGACGCAGTCGAGGGATCCAGCGAAGGAGTCGAGTAAGGCGAGAACGACGACGGGAGGACTGCTTTCGGCCTGACGAGCGAGGCAGTGCTGACGCTCGCGACGGATCTCGTTGGCTCGAGTCCGTGCAAAGCCAATCCATGCAACAGCTCTCCTTCCAACTCCTCTTCCTCTTCATCCGAATCGTACTCGGGACTCGGGAACCGCTCGTCGTCGTCGTCTGGCGTGATTGGGGAGAAGTAGGACGACGGTGTCGGCCCTCCCGCTTGTAGTCGGTCCAGTGCTCTTCCGATCGGATCTTCGCCCTCGCTGTAGGTCGTGTAAGCTGGTCGGATGACAAGTGCCGGTACGGATCGAGAGCGGCGTTGAGCGAGGGAAGGGCGTGGAGGGATGACGGCACTGGAGGAGGACTCGAAGACGGCCGCACCGGCGAGCGGAGGGGAGGGGAACGAGGAGAGCGCCTCGTAAGTCGAGTTGGCGAGCATCGAGGTGTCGAAGTTGGAGGAGCAGAAAGAGGTGTCGGCTGCAGCGGTAGTAGAGAAGGAGGGTGGTCGCAGGGTTTGCGTGGTCGACATGTCGGGCGGTTGCAGCTGGAGGAGCGGGAGGTCCGGCCGCCGTGGTCGAGGAGGCGGTGTTGACGAGAGTGGTCGAGATGGGATTCGAAGAGGGAGGGTCGGACCGGGCGTCGTGAACGAGTCGCCTTCGGACACGGTGAGGCTCACGTCGGCTTCGGCGAGGAACTCGTCCCACACGTTGCCGAGACTGGGCAGCGGCGGCGGTGCAGGCTCGACGTCCTCGTCGCAGAGCGAGGGCGAGCTGCCAAAGATCTCGACTGGGATGTGTGTCAAGCTGGCCCTTGACTTCCTTTTCGGCCGGACCGGGACGACTGTCGGTGGTGTCGCGCCGACCTCGATGCTCCGCCTCCACACGTTCGACACCTGCGCGAGCTCGCGTTCCCATGCCGCCAATGCCGCACCGCTCGACATTTTCACTCGTGGTTCTGATTGTGGACGGGGAGGGATCGGTGGTGCTGATTGCCGTGGCCGTGGGGTGACTTGGAATTCGGTGAGTGGCCTTTGTTGTTGTTCCGTCCGGACTGCAAGCAAACAAAAAAATCGTTCGTCGGTGCTGTTCCTCCCAGTACAGCTCGGAGTAGCAGCTCACCTATCCGTAAAGACGGTGGAGTCTCCAGCACTTCCACTGCGTCCTCCTCGACGACACTCTTCTTCCTCCTCAACAGGTTCGCAGATCGTCTTCTTGTCGGTGTCTTCGTCGGCGTGATCGGTGCGAGAAGCGAAGACGTCGACGGAGTTGGGTCTTTCCCCTCATGATGTGATTTCCGAAGTCCTGGGAGCCACGAGAAGGAGCGCTGTCGTGGGAGGGATCGACTGGGGGTCGTGGTGGGGACGGAAGCAGTGCGCGAGTGATGCGCGCCAGACGGAGAGTCGCGGATCGGGGGAGGCGGCGCACGTTTGAGGGACGACGGAGTGAGGGTGAACCCTCCTCCCATCGTGCCGCTGGTGGGTAGTCGTACGAGCACCAAAGTAGTGTAAAGTGTGAGGACAGAGATCAAAGGGAGGCCGGGCGACGGTGTCGCTCAATTGGAACGGCGTTCTGGGCTCCAAAGTGGAGGAATGTTGAGTGATGCTCACGTCGGCCACCCAGTCAGCAAGCCTACGAAAATGGAACGATGACTACTTGGTATCGGTTGACTCTGTATATTTTCAGCTTTCATACAGCTCGACGTTGTTTTTATTTGTATACCTATCGGCGGAAGTGAAAGAGTTCTACAAAACACGTGGCGATTTTGGCACCTGCAGCGTCCAATCAGGCTTCCAAAATATAGTGTCGCCGTTTCATATAGCAGATGAAAAGCTCATTACAATTGTTATAGAAAGTCAGCCCCTGCTAAGCGCGTCTTTCACGACTCTCTCTGAAGCCACGCGTCATTCAATTACGGCGGGTCGTCGCGTGCGCACTGAACAAGACACCTGAAACGTTGTCCGTCCAATAGCACGTCTGGAAATGACTTGCTACATTTAATGGTAGAAGAAAAGGGACATCATATATTGATGCGAGGAACCTTGGTCGCGTGCCCCCGGCAGCGACACTTCGGTGATTGCGACTTCGGAGTTTGGGGCTGCAGCGTGAGGACAGCAAAGGGTTGGGCACCGACGGCGATGGACCATGCACGACGGTGACCCTCCCGCCGCCAGCACGAGCACAGCAGCACCATCGCCTGGACTGTACGACACCCCTCGTCGCCCCTCTCGGCCCTCGTCGCCTGCCGCCGCCGTCGCCTCCGCCCCAAGCGCGTCAGACGACGACGGCGAGCAGCCCCCGTTCGGCATCGCGTCCTCCTCTGCCTCGCCGTCCTCGTCCCCCTGCCCGAGCCCCTCCCTTTCGAAACCGATGCCAGCACGATTATCACCATCTCTCGTGCCCAAGCCACGCTCGCCGAACCCGCACTATCTCGACAGTTTGGCGCGCGCGTTGCCGTCCAGCCAGATCACCAACACCGCCGCCAGACACCCCGAGCTCATCCGGCCGCCGCCGGCGCAGATCCAGCGCTCCTTTTCACTCTCGACACGGCCTTCGTACTCGACTCTGCCCGGAAGCGCACGGGCGAGGAGCACGAGCGTCGGGTCGCTCAAGGAGGTGCTCGCGAGAGGCGGCGGCGAGGGAGTGGCGCGCTCCCCTCCGAGCTCGTTCAGGAGCCTCACCATGGATCGGAGGTCTTCAGGATCGATAGACTCTGTGTCTGATTCTCTGCCGTCAACGGTGGACGAGGAGTCGCAGCCGGCTGAAGGCGAGGCGGAGCAGAGCTGGACCAAGTGGTGGCCCCTGCGGATCGTCCCGCCAGAGGACGTCAAGGGGAAAGGCAAGGCCACGGATCAGGTCGAGGCGTCAAAGGAGTCGTCGAGAAGTTTCCTGGAATTCTTTGGTGGGAAGGGAGCGGTCGAGGCAGCAAAGACAGAGCACGCAGAGACGACCAAGGTCGACGATGCGGAGGCCGAGCTGTTGGGGGCCAGCTTGGAGACGCTTAAGGTCGCGACGACGGTGGATGAGGGATCGCTGATAGAGAATGGTGTTCCTCCAAGTATGGAAGAACCACCACCGCCTCCGCCAAAAGACGCCTCGCCGCCAACCTCCAAACCGACGTCGTTCCTCTCAACCTCGATGTTCTCCTCCGCCCCATTATCAGGGCCATCTCTCCCGTCGATAGGTGGCGATTCTTCCTTCTCACTCCCATATTTTAATATTCCGAACCCGTTTGCGTCCTCCTCTCCCACGCTTTCTACCTCACCGACCAAAGCATCGGGCTCGTTCAAGCAGCCGCATCACGGTCGGCCGTACTCCTCGGGGCATGGCGATGGAGGAACGAAGCGATCAGAAGTGGAAGAGTTCTTAGATGACGAGGATAAAAAAGCGGCAAAGGCCGAAGATGGTGCGTCCGATTCTGTCCCAGCCTCGTCTTCTGCACCTGATGTGTCCTTTCGTATCTCTGCAGACTCGCATATGGACATGTTTACGCTCATCAAGGATCGGTATCGATGTCCTCAAAACCCCATTGTTTTCTGCCACGGGTTGTTTGGTGCGTTTGGGACCTTGATTAGCTTCACGTTAACTCATGCTCACCCGCTCCGAGCACAGGATTCGACACGATCGGACCAGCAGCGATCAAGCCTCTGCAGTTCTCTTACTGGGTCGGAGTGAAAGAAGCGTTGGACGCTATTGGTGCAGAAGTCTTAATTGGAGTCGTGCCTGCTTCGGCTAGTAAGCCAGGTCTCACCATCCAGTGAATGTCGCTCAACTGACCACGTCATCTCCTATCGCAGGCATCGAGGAGCGCGCCAAAGTCCTGTGCGAGCAGATTGAGCAAGCGTTTCCGGGGAGAGAAGTAAACCTCTTGGGTCACTCGATGGCGGGTTCCGCTCTTTGACTAGCGCGTTCGACTTCAGCTGACACGTGGCTTTTCAGGGCGGATTGGACGCGAGGTTCCTCATCTCCCGATTGAAACCTACGACCTTCAAAGTCATCTCCCTCACTACTCTCGCGACACCTCACCGCGGATCCAGCTTCGCCGACTTTTTCCTCAACACCGTCGTGGGGATGGAGCGGGCACCGGCGATCTTCAGTCTCCTAGGTGCTGTGGGGATTCCGGGTGGTGGGAAGGCGTTTTACGACCTCACGACGTGCGTCCGACTCCTCTCGTCTTACAATTGAAGGAATATGCTCACGCTCTGTGGTTCTTCAGTGAGAAGATGCAGCGATTCAACGACGAGACACCTGACGACCCGAACGTCAAGTACTTTTCGTACGGCGCCGAATTCAGGCCGTCGTGGTCCAACGTGTTCAGACCGACGTGGGGACACATTTTCGAGCATGAAGGTTCGCTTCTTCGATACTTTCTTTGTGTGAGTGATAGCTAACAATTTTTGATATCACGCAGGTGATAACGATGGATTGGTTTCGGTCCAGTCGGCCAAGTGGGGCCACTACCGTGGCACGCTGCACAACGTGAACCACTTGTTCGTCCCCTTCCGCTTCTCTTCCACTGTTCGTGTGCTAAAGCATAGCTTGACGAGCAGAGACCTCGTCGGATGGGTGGGGAAGATCCGTTTCGGCTGGGCTGAATGGCGTTCGTTCTCTGTTTTGATTCTCCGCTTGTACAAGAACGCTGACGCTTGGTGAAAACAGTCGGAAAGCCGATCAAGTTCAAGCCAATATCGTTCTATTGCGCTTTGACTGAGGAGTTGGCGGATGAGGGGTTGTAGAGCATCATGCATGAGCTAATGAGAGGATTACCTCGAAAGCGCGCGCAACCTACACCGCGTCTTGGCAAGTGTCGCGAGAAAGAGCGAGATCGGGCCTCGACCAGACCTGTCATCAGCTCTCACCAGATCCGCCTCAGGCATTAGTGTTCAGTCGGGGCCCTTTTGCTTTCGTCCGACCAGACGATTCCGACAAGTGCGCCCGATTATTATATCCAGGCTCCAAAACTTCAATTTCCGTCGAACCCGCAGGTCCAGATCCGGTCGCCAGCCACTCGTTCGCTTGGACATCTTCTCGCCTTCGCCTTCTCTCCTGTCCTTTCCTTCTGGCGTTCTTGCCTACCGAGCAGCGGTGTATCTTCTGCAAACTAGAGCCTCCGTAGCCATCGGACATCGGACTTTTTTCGCCACCGGCAGCAGGACGCGACCCGGGCGATGTCAGGAACGAGCTCAGAGGCCGCACAGCTTGCTGATTGGAGGATAAATGTCTGGCCGGATACGCTAGGCAACCTCGTCAGCACTTTTATCGCTGTGAGTGCTTCTTGATATGATGGCAGTTGATCAGCAGAGTTGTGCTGACACCCAACGCCGTCTTGAAAAGGGAATCGTGTGCATCAAAATCATTGACTACTACGGCGAACCTCGAACCGCTCGCCGTCCGTTCGACGACTGGATTGTCGCACCGCTGGCAGTACTCAGCGTAGTGAACCTGGCTTTGGACTGGGCGGTACGTCTGTCATTGTCCATGAGTCTTTGAGGAAGGCGGGCCCTAATCACACGTGGTGTTGGCAGTCGGTGTTGGACACCGGACCGTTCATTCCGGGGCAGTTTCAAGCTCTTCAAAGCTGGAAATGGGAAACATATGCATTCAGTCTGGTCGCGGGGTTGCAGACCGTCGTGGCGCAAGGATGGTTTCTGGAGCGGGCTTGGAGGGTTCGTTGATAAATGCTCCATCGCGTGAGCGTTTGCACAGAAGCGAGGAGGCTGACTGCTTATTTATAACAGCTCACGAAGAAGAATACGATCTTCCTGACTTTGACTTTGCTTTTGATGGCGACCAACTTTGCCGCCTCTACCAGCGTCTTGATCATCCCTTACACGTGGGACACCCCGTCGGCGACTTTGGTAAGTGTGTTGTGCATTTCTCATAGCTTGATCAGTGGTCTTATATGGTTTGTGTGCAGCTTGGAAATTTGGTTGCGACGATCATGTGGTCGTCCATGGCGACCGACCTCTCCATCACGGCCGTCCTGATATGGAATGTCAAGTCGCTCGAGCGATCCAACCAAACCACCTTCGGGTTCGTCCACTTTTCCTCCCTCCCTCCCTCCCTCCCTCCCTCCCTCCCTCCCTCCCTCCCTCCCTCCCACCACACGAGCTCACTAGAAATTGTGGTCCAGCTCCCGACAGAAAGTCTCTCGCATCATCTACCTCTCCTTCGCCACTGGATCCATCACCACCGGCGTAGCCCTGATCGCCGGCATCGGGTACAGCGTCATCGGCCTCGCCAACAACCCTCTCCGAGTCTTCCCAGACATCCTCGTGTGGCTCGTAGTGCTCAGTTGTCTCGTTACTCTCGTCGCACGACAGGAATGGAGGAGAACTGAAGCGAGGAACGTCGTCCTGCCCGTGTCGGGGGTACCGCCGATCCCGGCGCTCAACCTGTCGTTTGGGGCTAAAACGGATAGCGTTGTCATTCCGACTCAGCAGTTGAGCTCCAAAGCAGAGGGTGGAAGTAGTGTCAGAGGTGCGGACAGTTTAGAAGGGGAGGAAAAGCCGGAGCAGCAACTCGTCGAGATCGACATCCCGGATAGTTCGAAGTAACACGAGGAGCGCTCTTCTTCGCCGAAGAAACCTAATATACGACTACGACATATCCACTAGTGTAGATAGAACTGTACCACACATGTATTGTTCTCCAGGAGTGGTAAACCTCATGAACAGGCTGTCGAAAGTGGCAACGTGTCGAAAGGTGTCGAGGAGAGTGGCTGCTTTTTAAGCCGGGATGAGTCAGACAAGTTCACGCTATTCTGAGCTTTAACTGGAAGAATGTAATTGAAAGAGGGAAGCAGTTGAATGGAGATACCTAGCGGAAGACGTGGCGCGCAATTGCACCAACGTGTCATTTCGGCTGTCCGTTTGGAAAGGGCACGACTTGCAGCAGGTTCTACCGGTGTCTATTTCATTCCTCTATAGCAATAGTGCTGGTCTGTGGTGTATAAGGGTATTCGGGAGAGAGCGGTACGTCTGACCGTGAGATGATGACGAATCTCGTAGTGTTAGCTGTTGGCAGATCTCTTGTCAGGCTCACCAACGCAGTCAACGACAGTAGAAACAAAAAGAGAGACTCACAAGCACCACCGTCCTGGATGTCCCTATCTACAACCTCGAGCCCATACACCTCACTGCACTTGATCGAGCAGATGGCCAACGCCTCCTCGTCTGCTTTCGCCAATTCCGCCGCCTTTGCCGTCGAGTTGACCGGAATGATTTCTACGCCCGGATACTTCTCCGCTAGGTATCCTACGCACTGTCCGATACCCTGTTGTTCCCCCGCACCAAACAAAACACAGTCAGCTTCCGTCGACAGCATCCTCCGGACACAGCGCGTGGGGTAGAGAAAGGCAACGCGACGCACCTGCTCGTGACTATACACTCGCTTCGCCTTCCTACTGGCCCCAGGGAGACCCAACAACGCATGACCAATCTTGAGCGGAATCATGCCTCGCACGGAGAGCTCCGTCGTGCGCAAACATTCTTGCGTCTCGGCGACCGTGCCGATTGACGAGTTCTCGATCGGGACGAGGCCGTATGGTGTTGATGAGGTTGATACAGATGTGAATACATCTAGAGACGACCAAGGATGGTAGTGAGCTAATGAAGAAGGGAGGGCAGACGAACTACGGACCGATAATCCGGTCGACGGGAACGAGCGAGATGGAGGGGCCAAAGAAGTCGGAGGTGGCCTGGTAGCTCACGAAATGTTGGCTGGTGCTATCAGAGATGGTACAAACGAGCTTACTTGGTGAGAATATGTGCCTAATGGGCCGAGAAAGGCGACGCGAATCGGAGATGCGGCCATTGCCGTTGAAGACGAGCCGCGGGATTGAAGCAGAGCGTGGTCGGACTTGGTGGTGGAGCTGATATCGAGCTAGATGTGCCGAATGAGCTCGCTGAAGGTAGTGTGAGATTTGAGGTCAAGTGTAGCGAGTTACGGAAGAGTCAGACGAGCGGATCGAGCGGAGGAAGGATCGGAGGCGCGCGTGCAAGCGTGGGAGACCTGCCGCCATCTGGCTGGAGGCGTCGAGCGCCAGGCTTGCTTCCTGATCAACAACTGTTCATACTTTGCATCATGTCAAATCCAGTCCTACCAGCAGCCTACGCGGTATCGAAACTCGCCAAGGACGTCTCGCTCAATCTCGCCGGCATCCAGTCGGCAGCTCAGTCCGTTCGTCCTCCCATCTCGTCCTCGTCAACAACTGTGTCCAGAGTTGACCCTACCTGTCCGAAATAGCTCTACACCTCACTTAAAGCAAAACCCTACACCGCCGAATCGTGGTCCCTCGTCCCACTCCACCCCGACGCAACCGTCCGAACGCCACAAGAAATCATCGACTGGGTCTTCCTCGTCTCGGCTTTAAACTTCTCCTTCTGGTCCGACCTGCCCTCCGACAAACGTTACGGTGTGCAGTGGAAAGCTGGCGTTGATGGAAAGTGTGTGGACGAGGCAGAGAAGGTGCATACGGGGTATTGGAGCCTAATTGCGGCCCTCCATCGTGCGAAGGAGGAGGGCGTGGATATTACGAACCCGAAGGTGTACAAGGAGTTGAGTGTCGAGAGCTTGAGGAAGGTGTTTAGGAGTGATCAGGCGGAAGAGATCCCGCTGTTCGATGAGAGGGTCAGGGTTCTGAGGGAGGTCGGCGAGGTCCTGTGCTCGGTACGTGGCCTGTCCTTTCCCCGAGTTGCGATGAAAGCTGACCGTGGATCTGCAGAAATACGATGGCACATTTGCGACTCTCCTCAAAGCATCCAACCGTTCGTCTCTATCCCTCGTCAACACCGTAGTCACCGACTTCCCCTGCTTCAACGACACCACCTCGTACCCTGGCATCGACTCGCCGCTCCCGATCAGGAAACGAGCACAAATCCTCGTGGCAGAGCTGTGGGCTGCGTTTGGTGGAGAGGGATGGGGAAGGTTCCTGGATATTGACGAGCTGACGATGTTTGCTGGTCCGTTTGCTGTTCTTCACGAGGAGTCGTTAGACACGTGGCTGACCTTAGCTTTTTGGACGGAGCAGACTACCGAGTGCCGCAAATCCTCCACTCGCTACAAACAATCGACTACTCTCCTCGGCTAGTAGACTTGCTCAAAACACACGTCAACCTGCCGAATGGCTCGCCGGAGGAAGTCGAGATTCGCGCCCTGTCGATCGTCGCTGTGGAGGAGTTGCGACTGGCTATCGCGAGACTCGCCAAGGAGGATCCTGAGGGTGGTGTGAAAGTCAGTGTCAAACCTTCTGAAGCTGTAACGCATGCTAACCTCTTTTCCTACAGGTTCCTAACGCCGTTCTCCTCGACTTCCTTCTGTGGGACCTGGCGAAGGAAGAAGAGGGCAAAGGGCGAGAAAAATTGGACCACCACCGAACGCGGAGCTGTTTCTATTGAACCATGCAAGGCCAAGCCATTACCTTATCATTAAATCAGAGGCAGGAAGAGCAGGGCAGATTCTGTACACTCCCGCGCAGCGACTACCGTACGTTTCCTTTTCGGGACCACCTTCGCGGCGTCGGAGGCTGGGGAGACTTCAACTATTGCGGGCCCTTCTGGTAGACAAGTGCCACATGGCGCTGTAGGACGATTCGATAGCAGGTTTCCCAAGAAATACTTTTGTTGTCTTGTAGGGTCAGTTGAGGTTGAGGAGGATTGGTGTGAGACTCGAGCAGACGAGCGGCGTCGGGGCGTCCCCCCTACGGAAGCTTTCGGCCGCTTTGGCGTACGTCGAGTCAATCGCTCTGTGAACGTTGTGTAACTCTCAGATTTCCCATGTGAGCTCCACGCATTTATCCCTACAAACCTTCTCGAGCTCCTCCCTTTCCTCCGTTCCCCGCCAGCCAGTCACTTTTAAGCTCCCTCCTTCGAACACTTTCGTTTCTGCCACCAGTCGTTTCAAAACCCGAGCTACTTGTGAGTCCCCATCAACTTGTCTATGCTGCTGTACCACTATTTCCGAGACTTTGATGGTTGAAACGAGGAGGGGTTCGAGTAGGGAGAGTTCGGGAGCGAGGACGAGGCGCGCGAGGTGGCCGCAAGTGTCGTAGAAGCGTATGAGGACGGCGGCGTCGTAGTTGGCCTCCCCGAATATCTCCAAAGACCTTAGGGCGGGTGCAGTCAGCTGAAGCATAGGGAGGGGATTGTCGGCTCGCCAGGGCTGGTGCAGCTCGAGTTTGGAGAGCGAGTGTCGACTGCTGGCGATGAGGGAGGTGAAAGTTCCGCCAAGTTCGACGTGGTAGGTGAGTAAAAGGGATGATAGCTTGATGTTGATCCTCGGCTCCATGGATGGGAACAATCGTCGATATTCACCAGTACCAGACGCCTCAGCGCTGTGAAGAGTCAACACGTGTCAGTTTAGGTCCGGAGTGTACCGGCAAACAACGGACTCACCACTCAGGGCTGGTGACAGAAACATGGGAGTAGACATGGTCACAAAGAGCATGACGAGATCATCGACTCCTCTGAGATGGTCGAGGAGAGCGATGATCGGCTCCACCGCAATGCCTGCGAGGCTGAGCGTCTCGGTGCGATACATTCGAGGCGTCGTCCTTTCCGTCAGCCTGGCGACCTTGACCTCACAATCTATAGCCATGTTCCTCCACAGCAGCCTCTGCGATGGTTCGGTCCAGCTCCGAGCGACTAACGACGTCGAGCGGAGCTGCCGTCTTCGTTTCTCGTCCCAGTCCAGCGTGGTCGAAAGATCCGACTCGATGGAATGCTCCAGGATCTTTATGATGAGCTCGGGCGGTAAGGACTGGAGTGTAGCCATTCTTGATGCTGTGAAAAAAGAGAAAGAGACGGAAGTGGGGCAGAATGGTCAAGGCTTAGTCCGCCCGAGAGTCTCGCTCGGCGCGGAAGGAACACGTCACCAGCGTCCCGCTTCCCCCTCGGAAGACGGAAGACGGTTGACGTTTACGCCGAGCTGAAGCACATATCTTGTCACACTTCCGTCTACCAATTTTCTAGACTTCACTTAGGACTTCTTGCTTGCCTCCCGAATAACTTTCGTACAATTCGATAGCAAGGCCTTCTTCACTCATGCCATTTCGACCACCTTCGTCTGGCGCCGCCCACCCGACAATGTCTAGTGCAGCTCGTCGCTTGGTGGTCGTGGGTCTCGGAAACTACAGCAAGGAGCTCTCTAGGCACTCGGTTCGTCTCTCGCTTGCAACCGTTTACGATCCATTACCTTCCTGCTGACAAGCAGCGTGTTGGCTCTCTGGTGGTACACCAGGCAGGGCAGGAGGTGCTAGCTTCCTTAGTCAACATCGCATCGTCCCGAGCAGGAAAAAAGACTCCGCCAAAGCTTGCGCTGGATTTAACCAAGACTGCCTGGTACACAAAAGTCAACGTTCCGGCCTCAGCGAACAACGACGACGGCTTCAGCGTGACGTTCATCAAGCCGAGGACAGAGATGAATAACATCGCACAAGCGATGAAACGTCTCTCGAGCTCTCCGCCTTACATAGTTCCGCCTTACCTCCAAATCAGAGACTTGTTCGTGATCCACGACGAGCTGCGTGGTCTCACCAACTCGTTCAGGATCCAAACTGGGCCCACCAAGCGGGAGCGACACAACGGCGTTCTCGGGATGGAGGACCACTTCGGGACTGGATTCAGGAGGGTTCAGGTTGGGATTGGGAAGTCCCGCGAGAAAAGTTATGGGACGAGATATGTGATGGAGGCGCTGGGGTACCGGGAATTGTGGGCGTTGCAGTGGGACCCGGAGGAGAGAGTGAAGGCGAGGATGGTGGAGGAGGTTTGGAGTGAAGTTGAAAGGGTTGGTAGGGAGAGTCATTGAACCACTTATGGGGGGGATGAGCTCAAGGTACGCTTGCTCAGTCTTCAGATTCCGGAGGCGAAGGTGGCAGCTAAAGAGACCCTCGTGTGTGGTTGACCACGTAGATGCCCCGCTCTTGCCCTGAAACACCACTCAAGCTCTACGCCAATCTTTGATAACATGTCACTTTTGAGAGAGGCGTACAGGGTAAAAAGCAGTGCTCTGATGTGGATACTACTGTCCGAGGAGCGGGCCAGCCAGCGAGCGCAGCTGCTTTTGAGCTCTGCCGGCTCGTCCGCCGTCTCTCTCTGCTTTGGCCCACTTCTCGCTGTATCAAGCTCCAGCATGAGCTCCTCGACACTTCTATTCCCTTCCAACGTGTCCTCGCTGCAATCCACTCGCAGCGAGATCTCGAAGGCACTCCGCGATACGTGCGCCACTCTGAATCCACACCATCCTTCGCTCAGCTCACACGAAAGCGGAACAGGTACAACCGCCTACACAGCATCGCAGAAGATGCAGCATTTATCTCTGACGACGTTCGTCCCGCTTTCCCCGACTTCCCTATCATCGGTGAGTCGAGCTTCGCGACGAAAACTTCGCGTGTTTGTTTGTGTTGGTGCACGCGGGGCTGATCAAGGGAAATGACAGCGAACCAGAGGGCTGGGGCTTGGTATGTCGACTCGAGTGGGAGTGAGAAGATGCCGCATGCGTACTTCAAGAGTACGGATGGGCACATTGGCGTGCACGATTTCAATCTGAGGAGGGCGAACCTCATCTTGTTGCCTGTGTTGCATGAGCATGGAGGGTGCGTATACTGCTCATCCATTGTTTCGATAAATTTGAGTACTAATGTATGGGTCCAGAATGGTCATCGTCGACTCAACACGACGCGGAAAGGTCAGCTTCTGCCTTCGCCACGACCAGCCTCCGCATCTCTCTCGCTCACCACGTGTCCCACACAGCGGTTTCCCGATGCACTCTCAAAGACACTGCCGATATGGTGTGCGGTCCTGAACCTCGCACGCACGACGCTGCTCCCTCCCACGGAGGAGAACTCGGACGTCTCGGCGGAGGGGTGGAAGGAGGACGGCAAGCTGTGGACGCTGCCGAGTGCGATTGGGAGGAGCGAGCACGATCAGATTGAGAAACGGATAAAGGAGTGGAGTGTGAGATTGACCGTGCGTGTCTCTTTCTCTGAACTTGCCTGCCGACGTCAGCTCACTGTTCGCTGCCATTGCTCATAGTCTTCGTCCTACGACCTTTCCTCGCTTCTCGCTCTACGAAAACCTCTGAGACCGATCTTTGTCTCCCCTTCTTCTCCGCTTTCACCCACCACCTCATCCTCCTACACCAAGTTCGTCCCCGTCGTCCTCTGCAGCGCGAGCAAGCTCGGCTCGGACAGCGAAGACGTGTCGCGCTCGAAGGGGTACAGCTACGTCCAAGGATCCGGAGACGAGTGAGCTCTCAGCTATTTTTTACATAGTACACTCGATTCTGATCACTTCTTTTCCCAGCCACGAAGCTTGGTCGAACGGACTCCTCCCCAAAACTTTCTGGAAGCACTCGACGCGCATCCTCGCCGCCTCGCGGGAGGAGATCGACGAAGTTATTGCCGACATCCTTGCTTTTGAAGGGGAAGAGCCGCCATCGCTTGACGCTCTCAAGATCTCTTCGGGTATTGAGATCCGTTCAACCGGCGTACTGCTCGACCTCAACGCCTCGCCATCATCAGTCGTCGATGGAGCGGTCGACGTCCTCGTCACTTCCGCATCTCAGCCGTCCGCTTCCACAGAAGCCTCGGACGAGTCATCAAAGCATCTCATCATATCTACAAGACCCGGGAAAGCTGGGTTCAACGTCTTCTTTGATGCGGTACCGCAGGCGTTGATGTTGGCGGAAGAGAAGTTGAGGAAAGGCGAGAAGGTGGTGGTCGGTGTGAGCGGTGAAGGGATGGCGGAGATGGGAATTGCGATGGTGCTGATGCTCATCTGTGGGTCCCCTTTTCTGATTTTTGTCATCAGCCATCTCCCTGACTTCCTTCCGCCTCAATACAGCGCGGTTCTTCGACGAGAGTGAAAACACGTGGTTGGGAGAAACTGACGGCGTCCCGCCCAAGCGTGAGTACCATCTCCGATCAATCACTACCCATACGCATCGAAAACTCATCACGACTTGTAGTGACAAAAGAGTCGATTCGCAAGCGACTACAGTGGATCCTCGAAGCGTTCCCGGAGGCGAACCCACACCGCGCGATCCTGACACGCGTCAACGAGTTCTTGATTTCTAGATCAAGGTAGAATGTATTAAGTTTGCTATCCAATCCATCCATCTTTGCTACTTGAGAAGCAAGTCAGGAACCACGGTCAGGAACCACGTCATGACTAAAGCGAAGGCGACGGTGGCAGGATAGGTACGGCCAGGTACGCTGGGGCACAGAGACAAATACCGATTCCAACGATACATAAGACGGATAAGTACATAAACCACACGGCACACTGAATGCTCGACAGAGGCCCTCCTGAGTCTCCTATCGTTTTGCTGCTCCTCAAATATCTCCTCTTCCACATTTCCTCTCCCTGTCCGAAAATCCACCGGCCAATCTTGCCTCATAGCGATCATCTGACGGATTGTAACAGCAACCAGCTCCAACTTGTAAGTTCAAGCTCCCATGCTTCCAGCGCCTGCTCAGGCGGTCTGCCGGTTGCGTTTCGTCGGGAGGTGAAACATTGATGTCCGCTCGATGGACGGTACCAAGCTCCGCAGGCTGTTCATAGAATGCTTGTTGAGCTCTAAAACGTTCAAGCTTCTCAAATCGGGAGCAGATGGCAGACACACCAGCACAACGTCGCAGGCTGAATGCAAGGACGGTCAGCTCGCGGTCTGTCTGTTGTCGACCCTCGAGATGAAGGCTCACCCTTCACTCATACCAGCTCAGTCGGAGTTACTCTGATGTCCAAAGTAAGATTTTCGGATGTGTGCTGTTTTTTTTCGGCGTCCCGGTGGCGGCTCCAAGTCACGAAAGTGAGCCTTCGGCTCGGTCGGACGGATTTTGGGGAGGAAGCGGAAGTTCGCGGAGGCTCAAGTGTGGTTTGAGGTGCCGATAGAGCGGTCGCAGCTTGCTATGGAAGGGTTCCGGCGACGTTCCGGTACTTTTCGAGGATGTTTTCGTGACGGCGGTAAGGGGAGAAAGAGAAAGCGAGGAGGACGAGGCCGGCCGAAAGCAGCGCACGGCGAAAGGAACGAGGGCGGTGCGTGATTGCCGAAAAGTGGTGTCACGCGCCGCGGACGAAAGTAAAACTGTTGCAGATTAGGTCACCTCCTTCTGTAGCCTCTGCTGTTGGGAACATCGTCCAGAGCTGAGCAGAGTTCTGAGTTGTCTGGAAGAGAGAGGGGCTGCCATCAAATCTGGCTACGTCGGCGGTTGTTTAGCAAGGACGATTTTTGCCAGCACTGTTTGATCAGAAGGTAGTTTTCAATTGCTCAGACCATGTAGAATAGATTTCTCACGTGCGCGGAGAAATGTGGCTTTTCACGAGCTACAGAGAGCCCACGTGGTCATTTCCAGGCTCGGTTGCTTGATCTGCCCTTGAGACACCATCATCAAAATGAATTATTCTTCTCAGTGCTGACCAAAGGTGGTTCCCAGGCGGATTTCAGGTTTAGTCGATCGTGGGAAGCCACGTCAGCGACGAAAGCGATTCCCCCTCAGTCGGGCCTTTGGTGGTCCAAGCGCGTCCGCTCCCTGCCCCCGGCCTCCTCCCCTTGCCCTCACACCTTCCATCACCTTTCTAGCACCATCACCATGTCGTACAGAGGCGAGAAGCGATACTCGGACAGAAGGCTCTACGGTCAGCTGCTCGTTCTTCTCGACCGCGCTCGTGCTGCACAGGAAGCTGACGACCGCGAGCTTGTGGCCACCGTAGTGCGCGGCGTCAGAAGACAGGTCACGATAGAAGAGGTCAAGAGAGAGCTGGGACATTTGGGAAGAATCGCCGACGTTTTGCACCCTCGCGTACGCCGTTGATTCCTTCGAAGCGAACGTCGTACGAACCGAGCTGATCCACTTTGATGGCCACAGGGGCAAGACTTCTTCTTCGTCTGTGTTCTATAGCTTAATTTATATTGGGATAATCTATTTCTGACTATTACAGTGTGTTCAGGTCAGCTTCTCAGACCCGGCTGCCGCGAGAAAGTGCAGGGAGCAGGTCAGGACGTTTTTGGGGTGGGAGTGAGTGGTGCATTTCTCTCAGTACTTTCACTGCACTCAGACTAACTTGTATTTGTTCATCAGTGTCTTCATCGAGCCAGCCGCCACATCGAGACGCTCCAACCCGACGAGCTTCTGGGGCGAAGACCTGCCTCGATCCGACCCAGCATGGGGTGGGCTCGGCCCACGAGGGGACGATGATCGACGGGCGAAGACAAACCGCAGGGAGGACCAGCTCCTCCGTTCTGGTGGGATGAGGGAAGACGAGCCGATCGAGGAAGAGGTGGAGCGTCGTCGTCGCCTCCGTCATCTCGGGGACGTCGCCGAGTCGGCGCGGGACGAGAGTGGTCGAGGACGCCGGGGGGAGAGTCAGCGCGGTGAGAGGAGCGAGGACGGCCAGCAGAAGGGCGAGAGGCACAACACCGAAAGTTCAGCTTCGCCGCGTACGTTTGGGAGGAGGAGGAGGAGCGAGAGCGCAGAAGGTCGCGGGAGGGACGACAAACGCAGGAGGAGGGCTTCGCGCTCGAACTCGCCACGTCGTTCTCGCTCTAGGGACCGCCGATACGATTCTCACTCTGACTCTCGACAAAATACCCGTCGCTCCTACTCACGCTCACCTACGAGGAGATCTGACTACCGCCACGACGACCTTCACTCGAGTCGCCGCTCTCCACCGCCTCGCGTTTTGCGACCGTCCGACGGAATCGACGACGAAGCTCTTCTCGACCGTTCCCCTAGAGAAGGACGAGACTTTGACACCTCCATCTTTGATGATCACTTTGACTACGAGGGTGGACACGCACGATCTCCTTCTCCGCACTCTGCCGTCCATGACGATCTTCCTGTTGACGTGTCGATTAAAGGCGCCGCGGCTCGCTTGCAGTACGATTTCGCCGGCAAAGAGGAGGAAGTCATCCTCCAGTACCCTTCGGATCGCAGCTCTATCCCGCCAAGTTTCGCTCGCGGAGAAACTCACTCGCCTGATCGCTTCTCACCTTCTCCTGAGCGCTCTCATCATTCTCAACAAGTCTACCCTTGCGACAATCAAATCTCCGATACTCCTCCAAGGCTCCCTCCCAGCAATTCTTCCGCACCACAGCTATCCTCGACGAGCAACAACCTTCAAGCCCGCGAGCCTGCTCACTCTCCAGCTCCACGCAGCCTCGACGAAGTTGATGCTCCTGCCCTCGCTGCCTTTGTCTCGACCTCGAAAGACTCCCCCGTCCAGTCCAATGACAACTTGAGCTCCTCGCCTCACTCAGCCAAAGTACATACTCCTCCTCGAGCCGCTGACTTCAGAACAGCTCTTCACTCCGAAGGAACGACTGCTCACGATGCGCCGCACATGTCCGTTGATGTCGACTCTGACCAGGCTTACCAGCGTGTACATCAAGACGACCAGGACCGATGTGAGGATCTTTCCGATTATCCGAATAGGTTTGCTGAGGAGCTGTTGGAGAAGCTCGAGGTCTTTCAGAGTGCGAGCATGGAGTCGAGGGAGGAGCTGAAGCAGGAGGATGAGGGAAGGGAGGAGAGGTCGCCGAGCGCGGGCACTCCACCTCCGAGGGTCGTGAGGAGTGAGGATTCTTGCGGTGGGAAAGATGTGAGAGTGAATGGTTTCGAGGCTTCTGGATCAACTATCCCGATGATTGATCGCTTCGTCAGTGCGTACCCTTTCCTGCGCTTCCTCCCATCGGGGCCCGCGCTGATGCACGCCGCCGTTTTAGACGAACACGCTCGACTCGTCATTCGAAACCTGTCTCGTGAAGTCTCTAGCGATCTACTCCAAGAGATCGGGAGCGAGTGCGGAGCTGTAGTCGCGGTTTGCGTGCACGCTGGCTGTTGGTGCGTCCCTCTCTTCTTCAATCTTCTTCGGGTCGTCGACGAGGTGGAAGCTGATCAAGCGGTGAGCGCAGGGGTGAGGGCTTGTTGGAGTACTCGACACCTCATGAGGCTGATGTAGGCCTTCGTTATTTTACTTAAAACAATCCCTGATATTTTCTCTTCTTCCAGGTCGCGCTCGTCAAGCTGAACGGCCAGGAGCTGACGGGCCGTGGTGTTCGTCTTCAGAGGTGCGTCGCCGAGCGCCGTTCTCTCTCGGCTTGCGTCCTTGACGGTTGACGATCGACATCCTTCAGGTATTGACCAAGTTCCAATTTGTGATGACTCTTCCTGTGAGACCCTTGCTTTCTCGTCGTCCCGCTTTGCCAAAGACTACGCTTGAAATTCATACACCTTTCACCTGAGTTGACGTGTCTGCAGCATGCAGCGCTACTGAAGGGAAAGAAAAGGGTTGGATATCAATGCTTGTTCACCGATCTAAGTGAGTTAATCCGATCGCCATGTTCTTCTGAGACGGCTACAGAACCTCTTTCGTTACAAATGTGAACGACGAACGACGTGCGATGGACGGGCGCTCGGCGGCCGCCGGTCGCCGGAACGACTGCGCACGCTGCCTCGCGAGTGGTGGGGTCGGGGCCGGAAGGCAGCTTCCTCCTTGGCTCCGCACCACTACTTTGACAGCAACAATGAGCCTCATTCTTCCCAAGGGACTCTCGGAAGAGAAAGTTCAGTTCATCAAAGATTTCTACAAAGTCTCGGACGAGCCGACGAGCGTCGACAAGGTCAGTCCTTGGTCGTCCGTACTGGCCGCCGTTGCCGAGCGGGGGAAAGGTCGATTGTTGTGTGGCAGGCGATCGCGGTATCGGAAGCTGACCGGGTTTGCTGTCACTGGGAATAGTATTTGAGCTTCCTTTCGGAAGAGTATGTGGCTTTCTGAAGGTTCGTGGCGGGAGGAACGGGCTGTTGACAAGCTTCGGCACCTGCAGTGTCAAGTTCATCATGGGCCCGGCAATCATCAATGGGGCACCAGGTAGGCCGGTTTCTCACTCACACTTTACCCTTCGTGCAACTCACCAAACTGGTTGACCACTGCAGGAGTCCGAGAGATGCGAAAGAAGATGTGGGAAGGCGTCGTCTCGCGACACCACAAGCCGGCCCAGGTGTACGTCTTCGGGGAGGGCGAAGGCGACCTCATGATCCACGGAACGCTGGACTTTGGGCTGAGGAACGGCGGGTTCGTTCCGGAGGTCGGTTGGGCCGCGAGGATGCTGTTTGATGACGAAGGCAAGAAGATGAAGCTGTATCAGGTGCGTGAGGGCTTTTCTTTTGTTAGGCTCTGTCAGCTGATTAGCTCCACTCCTTCCGGTTCTATAAACAGGTGTGGTTGGTGAGTGCTTGGGCCTTGCGTGCAAACTGTCGCCGCTTGAACGCTGAACTGACGCGGTCGGTCTGCCGCAGGATACCTCGATTCTCGCAAAGGCTCTGCAGGCAGCACCAAGCTCTTAGAAGATGTTTGATAATTCGCATACGTCTACATCCAATTCTGGACCGACGACAAAGACGAGAATCATGCGGTGCCCTCAAGGCCTCCGGCTAACTAGTCGTGACGTGTTCTTCCCCGCTTGACCTCACTAGGCGTCCTTGGAGCTCCGATCTTCTCTTCTTGCTCTTGTTCAACGTTTTGTGGATATCTTACACCATTCCACCCCTTCCGCCATGTCCTATCTGCTCCCGAAGTAGGTCCCTTTTTCCTTTTCATGCGTGGGCACTTCAGAGCTCACCAGTTCCACACAGCCCCAACTCTTACGCCACCTTTCCTGTACCCTACCCGACCTCCCAGCCTAATCAAAGCTCCTCCGCCTACCTGCTCCAACCAAGTTCGGCCTATTCTCCGGCATACGTAGGTGCCGAAGTGCCGCACGCGATAGAGACGCCTTATGGATCAGCCGTCCTCCATTCCACACGTACCTCCGCCGAGCCCTATCTCGAATTTGCTCATACTCCCCTACCGGCTGACACCGGATTCCCTTCGCCACAAGCTGCGTTTGCTCCGGTGTACCACGTCAGCGACTCGAGGGAAGCTCACTTGCTCGCGGAGCTCGAAGCGCTGAGATTCGCAAGGACCGGAGAAAGATTTGGTGGAAGACCGGGACTAGGACAAAGGCAACGGAGTAGGAGCTTGGGTTTCGGGGAGGGTTATCCTTGTTACGGAGGCGTAGGGCGCGGGTGGGACGAAGCAGGCTTAAGGAGACAGCGAAGCATCGACTTGGACGGTGTCGGGCGTGCACCTCGTGAGGAGTACTCATACCTCAGTGAGGAGGAGCATCGAGATAGACGCCTGGCGGTTCTCCATGCTCAAAGGAGCGGTAAGAACTACGAGAGGCAGCACGACTGGGACGGCGAGAAGCTCGACGTTCATCCGAATTTGCGGGCGGCGAGATTGGGTCGTGAGAGGAAGAGGGTTGAGGAGGAGGAGCAGGCGCTGGAAAAGTTGAGGAGGGAGCTTGATGCGGTGAGAGAGGAGCGGGTGAGGGTCAAGAGGGCGTTGGTGCGTGGATGATTTTGGAGGAGTTGGTTGGGCGACTAGCTAGGGACGGAGGGCTGATGTGTGATGATGAAAGGAAGCGCTTCATACATAGTACAAAATGATTTCCCTACATCGTGGTCTTCTGTTCTCCCGAACTGTTCCATGAGAGCCGAACGAAGCCGCCGTTGAGCAGGAAACAGGATGACGTGGCCGTCCCTCTGGGGTGTGAGACGGTGGGAATGAGACGGCTTTCAATAAAAGCTGAGCAATGATAAAAGTTACGCTTTTCTAAACAAATGTGCAGGACAAAAGCCTCCGAGCCCGGGCCTTCGACATCCTGAGCTCAGCTCGCGGCGTTGATCGTTCGCTCGGGCCCCGCGGATTTTGCGCTCGATCTCCTGTCTTCGACTTGCGTCGAGCCCTGCGATCCTTCCTCCTTCCTTCACATACCCGTTAGGCCCATCAAAATTTTCATCAACTTGTGATGCGACCCCTCCAGCTCCAGCTGTTGCTCGGCTCGCTCGTCCTCCTCCTCGTCGGCTCGGTGCAGGGCGCCGAGTTCAAATGCACCTACAACGAGCTTGACCGCCTTTCGTACGACTTTCAACTACCTTGAACAGCTCTGATAGCCTACTTACAAACTATCGCTTAGCTGTCCATCGCTCATCATGCCAGCCACGGTCTGCACCGACTTCCACTCGACGATCGGCTTCTCGACGCCCACCTCGAAGCACCGCTGGCACCGCTCGTGCTGCACTCCAGCCAAAGACAACCTCTGTCTAGAAGAGATGACGAAGGAGAAGTGGTATATCGATGAAGAAGGATGGAACGTCGAGCGGCTTGTCGTTGTGACGTGGGCGGATGGGTGGGTCAGTCGCAGGGTCGATGGAGTCCCGTCTGAGGATATCAGCGTGTGTGAGGGTCAGGACGAGAGGTATGTCTGTTTTGCTCATGTAAGCGATAACTCAGATGCTGACAATAAAGCGCGATGTAGTGAAACGTGTGAGGAGTTGAGGATTTTCGCTCGACGAAATTGAGCAGCATCGTGTATTCTTCCCCTTCGTTTCATCGCATCGGTCTTGTGCGAGATGAACGAAGTTTGAAAAGGAGAATATTGACTGAAGCGAAGCTTGAAGAGTGAATTGATTCGGGACTCTCTGTTGTTTTGCGTTTTGAGGAACCCACGTGGTCGATGATAGCGCAACGCGCTTCAACGGGATCACACACCGACCCGCTGCCCGATAAGCTAGCAGATGTAAGCCTTCCGTTTCATCTTTCAGGGGCTACCTAAGCGGTGTCGCTGGGTTTACAGAAAGACCAGCCAGTCAACATCGCCCTGAAGCAGCGCTACTCGGCAACATCGGCCACTGGTCAGACTGTTCAAAGGAAGCGCGGACAAGAAGTGACGCATGAACTTTGGATCTTCACCTCAGCCTAGTGGCGGTCACAGGGGCTTACCCGGTCTCCGCTTCGGCCGCGCGGTGCAAAGCCCTGCCTCTGGAAGCCGCTCCCACACTCCTTTCTCTCTTCTCACCCTCTCTCCACACTCAGGATGTCAAACGATCCAGACTATTGGTACTATCAGCAAAACAACGCTCAGCAGGATCAAGGCCATCCCGCCTACCCTCAGGAAGGACAAGGTGCGTGGCATTCTCCGCTCCGGTGACTCCGGTGACTCTGGTGTCGACAGGAGACTTTGATGCTAACCAGCCTTTTTTTGGTGAGTGAAGCTGACTTTCAGGGATACGGAGATCCTCAACAGACCTTTCCGCCCTTCACAGCATCCAATTATGCTCCTCCTCCTCCAGGATACGAGAGCTACCCGCCTGCGTCACACCATGGGTTCCCATTTCAGTCCTGTGAGTAAAATTTTGTTGTGCTACCATAGGCCAGTGCCTCAAGATGTGCTTTGTAGACACACCTGCCTCAGATGCTCATCATGAAGCCGGGCCGACCTACCCGATGATGGGACAACGGCAGATGGGCGCGCCGATGGAGCAGCCGCAGGCCATTCCAGAAGCCAGCGCTCAAGCGAGCAGGGGGAGCAGGGGGAACAGACTTGGAAGAGCAATCGGACACCAGCGAGTCATTCTTCCTACATACGAGGCAGTCTGTGCCAGAACTAACACAGCCCATTCATACAGGATGAAGATTCGGTGCGCGTACGATGGCTGCACCAAAGACGTTCCTCATGACAGGTACGCTGGTAGTGTTCGAGGCTCATAAGTTTTGACCTTCCTGACCGTCATTGATTTACAGAGACGGGTACCGGAGTCATCTCAGAACGGGAGTGCACAAAGCAAAGAATTATACCAATGCGCAGAAAAATGAGATGATCAAGCATGTGAGCCACTGAGCCAAAAAGGTCTCTTTTTCTTGAACGCGTACTGATTCATCAAGCTAGATTGCCAGCTTGAAGGACAAGTGTGTCACTTTTTATGGTCTCAGAGTTGTTCTCAGCCGACTGAAATGTGCTTGACGTGGCAGCTACTCGGTGCCCAGGGCGAAGTGTCCGATCGATGGCTGCAGCACCGAAATTGTGTACAACAAGTCAGCACTCTCTCTTGCGATAAAAGAGCCACACTGAACCTGTTTGTTATCAATCTTCTTAGTGCCTCCTTAAAGGGTCATCTCAAAACCTCGAAACATCGAGCCGAGGGGGCACTTCCTGTCTCAGACAGCGAAAGGCACAGTCTTTGCGCAACTGTAAGTTTGCACGGTTTGAACAAATTTGCTGTTAAGTAGACTTGCATCAGCTCACCATGGATCCCTCATCAGTGGCCACAGGCATCAGGACAAGAGCGGCAGCCCGTTTCAACGGCTCCCAAGGAAAAGTGTCCCATTGATGGCTGCAACACTCGTCTCACGTACAACAGGTACTCAAAAACTTTATGAAGTACATAGTACAAAGCTAACACTTTTTGTGACTGCATGGCTCAGCCGTAACCTGCGAAATCACCTTCTGACCGCCGTACACAAGCCCGACGGCGCGCTGCCAGTATCGGATCAGCAAAGAAACAGCCTGCTCTCTACCGTAAGCTGAGAGTTGAAAACAGTTGAATATTGCAGCTTTACGATCCTTAGCTTACCACGGTTGCATGAACGCCTTGCAGTGGCCAAACCCCGAATACAGGCAACGGAGTTTGGGATCGCCCTTCCACGCGCAGAAGCGCAAGTGCGCAGGCTCTCCAAAGTGTGTGCATGTTTATTGAGAAGACTTCGCGAAAGCGCTGACATGCCACTGAGGTGATCAGGGTCCTTCGTTGGAGGTGAACTGGGGTTGTGCTCCAACCTCTTCAAAGCAGAACGCAGCTGTACCCGAGGCTTCGTCTTAAAAAAAAAAAAAAAAAAATTACCGGAAACGTTCAACTGCAAATGATTTTTCTGAACCGCCATGACCTTCATGAGGTTGTCATTGAACGTTAGGTGATCCATACGTCATTTGGCCGGCGTCTATCCGTGTTGCGTCGTTTTGAAGGCGGTTTCTCTCACGATAGGCCCTCGTAGCGTATGGTTTGAGTAAGTCAGGGCAAAATCCTCTCATGAAAGTAGCCATACTTGTCAATGGTTGCATCCAGCTGGGTCTCTGGCGCTTCACGGCGTGCGCGCTACGGCTTTTGCTTCGATCGGAGACAGGAGAGCTCGTCTTTTCTATCCTACAGCACGGTGTTTTGTGGCCGAAGATCGTGGCAGAGGTTTGGAAAACAACTGGTACAAAGCTTGTATCCACAAACCAAATGGAATGGGGACTAAGGCAGGGAGGAGGCTGTGTGCCAGACCCCGCGCGCTTGAAGGGAGTGACGTGTCACCGATACGTTGCGTGACCTTTTGCTCCTCCCGCCAAGCCAAAGGCAAACGCAACTGGCATTGACGAAGTCACTATGTTTCAAAAGATTTATGAAAGAAGTTGAACGAGCAATCAACAAGAAAGAACGGAAGGAAGCGGACAGGGGGTCGCCTTCACCCGCGAAGGGCCCCGCTGCATCCTCACTCACTCTCGCCTCTTGCCTTCCTTCCCTCCCCTCCCCTCGCTGGCCCGCATCCTCCTCCCACCCTCGCTCACAAAACTTTCATCAAAACTTCGCACGCAAAACTTGCACGACCTCTCACCAGCACCTCACAATGTTCGTCTGCTGCTCCTCCCTTCGCTCGTCGTCGTCGTCGTCTAGCTCGACAGCTCGAACGAGCGCGCGTTGGCTGACGCGTCGTCCTCGTTCCACCACCCACAGGTCCAAGTCACCCCAGCTCGGGAAGAAGAACAAAAAATCGGCGGCTAACAAGGTGCGCTTACTTTGACTCGTCGGTGGATCGTCGCTCGTCGTCGTCGTCTCGAGACTCGAGGCCAACGCTGACCTTCCTTGCTCCGCGCGACGCGAACTTCCTGCAGTACTACAGCGTTCGTCTTCAGCACTCGTACCTTTCGGTTCAAAAGTGGCTCTAACATAGCGAGCGTGCAATCGTTTAGGTGAGGATGGCGCACTACGCGAAGCACAAGCCCGACTGGACGGGGAAGCAGCGTCGCGACAAGGTCTGGCAAGAGTGGAAGGTACGCTCGCAACCCTTTTCCTCGACCATCGCTTCTACGAGGACTCATCTCTTGTATCTTTATACAACAGACTGCCGAGGAGAACCCCAACCGCACCTGAACCGCTTCCCTCGTCGTCGCCTTCTCGACTCGACGACCTCCCGTCCGCGTACACCCTAAACCTTCCGTGCTTCCTTCCTTCGCTTTACACGTGTTTTTACTTGTTTGATGGGGTATTCTTTGGGGGTGTAAGAGACACGTTGCGGTCGGCGAGACTGTTGACTTTAGCTTTGTCGTGTCCGAAACCTGAAGCGCGTCGTACGAGAAGGTTCAGGCGGTTGAGACGTGCGCGTTCACTACTGAGTTGGCAACCTTGTGAAACTTTGGTCGCGCGGCATCGTTGAAGACACTTTTAATCGCACTTTGCTCGGCGTCGTTCCGCAAAAGCTGCGCGGATGGGTTGGAACGTGGTGAGGGGGAGGCTCTTGTGTCCCCCATTACTCTTGAAGAATCTCGAGCATTTGTGCCCAACTGCTTCTTCACCATGGAGAAGAAAAAGAATAGCTTGACTGTGGTGCTTTAATTTGGATCCCCGAAGCAGCCTCTGCAGCATGCGTTCGTATGTACAAGTGGCGTCGCCGTCTCCGACCGCTAACAAGTCTGCGCTACTCGAAGCTATATTGATGCGGACGACTGGAGAGCCTCAAATACGTGTTGCGACTCGTAAGAAGTGACTGTGCTTTGTGGGTGACGAATGCAGGTCACGACGGGATCTTCGAGCCAGGCGAGTTCTCCTGCTTCCACAACTGTAGAATAGCGATAAACCGAGAGGTTAGACGCGGAAAATATCTGTTTAACTTCAAGTCACTAGTCTCTGTAGTCTCGGCCGTCTTTAGACCCACTGCTTAGGAGGCTTGGTGATTGTTGACTGGAGTAGGTCACGTGAGCGAAAGGGCAGACTTTTTGTTTGTAAGCGTGACTCTTGCTCTCCGTCCTTCTTTCACTTCATGCCATCGCCGCCGCCATCTTCTGTTCCGTACTTTACACATCTCACAAACCTCGCTTCTGCCCTCTGGACGACCGCCATCGTCGCCGCGTCCTCCTCCTTCTTCCCCTCCGCCGCCACTCCTCCCGCTCCTCCTCCGATCGCCGATACTCGCTCGCCAATGCTCACGCGGAAGCTTGTAATCTGCGGACTCGGGAACTATCCCTACCCACTCACAAAACACTCCGTAGGCTCTTCCATCCTCTCTTCCTTTCTCTCCCACTAACGCCCGCACTTCCACCTCCCCTAGATCGGCCAAATCCTGCTCACCTCTCTCGCCTCGCACGCCGCCTCCCTCCCAAACGCCACAGGCTCGCCTCACCTCACTCTGCACGCCTCCAAAAAAGCGTGGACGACAACGATCACGCTCCGCTCGTTCACGCCGACGCACGACCTCGAGCTCACGTTCCTGAAACCCAAAGTCCTGATGAACGTTTCTGGGCCGGCCATCGTCGCTGCTCTGCCTCCTTCTCATCCTTCGAGAAGAGTAGTAACACTTCAAGACGACCTCGATATCCTGCCCTCCAAGTACAAAGTCCAGTTCGCGGGGAGTCCGAAAGGTCACAACGGGGTCAGGAGTCTCGAGAAGAGTGTAGGGAAGGAGTTTTGGAGAGTGAGGGTTGGGATAGGCAGACCGGAGAATAAATCCGATGTGGCAAAGTGGGTGTTGAGTCCGTTGGGGAGGGATGAGGTGCGTGCGGTTGAGTGGGAGGAAGGAGGGAGGGAGGGCGACACGGTAAGGAGGGTGTGGGAGGAGGTGCTGGAGATTGCGAGGAAAGTTGAGGAAATGGAGCAGGTCAAGAATGGTGGGGCTGTGGAGAGGCTGTGAGTGGGTGAGGGGAATGGACTACCTAGTAGGCGTGAGTTGTTGTTTCGGTGGTCTTGGAGGAGCTTACGTGGCTGAACGGCGAGCGTCTGTGCAGATAGATGTAGACTCGATATCCTTATAATACATACCCGTTGATCTACAATTCGAACTAGAAGACCTCGTGACCACCCTCAGCGAATCGCGCTGAAACCTTCAGCACCGTGGTGATGGCACCTGCACCTGCGACGTAGAGAGGTCCTTTGTCTCGCTTCATTCGAGCGACATCAAAAATGATGGTTCATTTTCAGCAACCTCATCCTTGAGGAAACGTAGTGGTAGCCTCCAAAGACTGCTGAGAGTCCCGCACTTGACGATCTCTTTCCGTCCAGCGACCACGCATCGAAACATCTCCTCACACATCGGTCAAGAAAAGAAATGTGAAACAAGAAACAAGCAGTATATATATCCAACTATGGGGGTACTAACACAAACCAATCCACTATTGACCCAAATACTCCTCCAACCCAAACGAGAAATTATAATCGTCCGGCAAGTCGACCGTCAAATCGACCGGCAACCCCCACCCATTCGCCACATCGTCCGACTTCCTCGGCAGGAGGAACAACGAACTGAGCGCTTGGTCGTCGCCCACGACCAACCCCGTCGTGCCCGGATCGTCAGCGGGGACGTCCCACCACCCGTTGTTCTCGTTCTTCTGTCTCTTGGTTGACCGTTCGTCCGAATGCCGATGGGAAGAGGAGGAGGAAGAGGAGGCGTTTTCGACCGCTTCGCGGGCAGCCGACTCGTCGGCGATGAGTTTGGCGATGAGTTCGACGCCGCGACTCGCGATGTCGGACCGGTCTTGAGAGTTTCGGAGGACGGAGAGGGCGGCTTCGACTTCGAGGCGTTGGTGTTGGCTTTCTGGGTCGGAGGGGTGGCCGGTTTGGAAGAGCCCGAGGTTGAGCACAAAGGCGGCGGCTGAGATGTGGTACTGAGGAAGAGACGTGGTTAGGATATGAGATGAAGAGGCTCGACTCAGCCCGTGGCGGGATTGAGTGGGCCTCGTCGAGCGGAAGTGAAACGCACCAGAACTGTCCACACTCTGCATTCTCCGACCTTGGCAGCCTCCCTGAGGATGAGTCTTGCAGCCTCGATCGAGCGAGCTCGTAGCGGCGCGAAGATGGGATCTGCAAGCGGGTGGGAAGTCAGCACTCGATCGAGGCCAGCGGCGTTCTTGGGAGAAGAAGACTGACTTGTCAAAGCGCGGTGGAAGAATGGTCGGTTGAGAGAGATGAGCTTGTGTCTCGAGGAGATATAGAATACGCTTCGCATCCACTGATTCCCACCGACCTTTCATCAGCATCTTTCCTCGGGTTCCACCTAAAAGCGAGGAAGAGAGGACCCACATCAACATAGGGCGGCATCCCCTCCATCGGCCCATCCGGCTGCAGCCACGTCGGCAACTTCTCAAACCATTCCTCCATCTCCACCGTGATCTGTCTCACAAACTCGAAGCTCTCGCTACTCGCCGCGCTGTTGTCCTTGTTCTCGTATACGGCTTGGATGTAGGACGCTAGCTTGATCTTTTGGAGGAGGAACGAGACGACGGTGAAGGTTTCTTGAGAGGCATTGGTGGTGAAACCGTTGCAGAGGTCCCAGTCGCTGATGTTGAGCGGGAGGGGAGTGCTGATTTGGGAGGGTCGAAGGGCTGTTGCAACGAAACACAGTCAGCTTCGTTCCCCGTCTCAAACTCAACGAACAGGCGCACCGTATGACCTCCGGAAAGGGATCGCAAAGAAATCCTCTCGCACCAACGCCCAAAACACCCTCTTGTTGATCTCCCTCGTGATCAAGCTCGCGTTCCTCTCGGCGGCCGGCAGCGCGCTCGTCGAGATATCCCACGTCTCGTCCGACACCATTTGGTGAAGCCCTAGATCTTGAGCTATTGACAGGCCGGTGGTGATAAGAGTCGCGATCGCGGTTGCGGACCTGCACGAGGAGGGGCATGGGGCAAAGCGGTTAGGGAAGGTGTGTGGAACACGTGTAGCTTAAACACTGACCACGCGTCGCGAGCGCCGAGACCCAGGATACTGATGGCTTGAAGGGAGTAGAGACTATGGTTCTCCAAAAAGTTTGCTCGGTAGAGACAGCTCATGGTGCAACGAAACCACGTCTTGCCTAACCGCTTCAGGTCGTCTGCCGTCGACGAAAGGGTAACAGAGACGTCAGCTCTTCCCACATTGGCCCAAAGGAAGCATCAACGGTTAGAACGCACCTTCCCTCATCCCCAACTTCTGCCTCTTCTCCACCGTAATCTGACTGACTCCACAACACAACAACGCAAAATACAACGCGATCCACGCCGGCGAGCTCGTCTCAAAGCTCTCCTCCCCGCCACTCCAGAACGCCGTCACATCCTTCTGGAACGTCGGTCCATGGACGACACCACAGATCAACCATCCTAGCGAATCGACGGAATGGGAGATGAGGATTCGGGCTGTGGGGATAGCTGGGGCGGCGAGGGCCCAGGAGGATGGTGAGGGGTATTCGGTGATGGGGGAGGGGAGGAGTTGGTGTGGGTGAGGTTGAGAGGCTTTGTTGGAGGTGGAGGGGGTGGGAAGGGCGAGTGAGGGAGATGGAACGTTGGCGGCGCCACTCTGGGGATTGGGTTGGCCGTCGGCCGACTGAGCGCGTTTGGTTGTTAGTGCTTTGTTTAAGGGAGGTGACGGAAGTGGGACGTACCTGATCGTTTCTGGATATCGGAGGGACGGGTCCAGTGAAGGGTCGTGGTCTCCCTAGTGCCTTTCCGCCCAAACCATCTGATTAGCCCCACTCGGACCACACGACCCACGTCCTCAAGAGCTCACCATAAACTCCAACGCGACCGACGCCTCAATCTCTGCGTTCTCCTCTGCCGACGCTGCACCCCCTGCAGCTCCCTCGACGCCAGTATAAGGCGGGTGTACGCTCGAGAGGTGCTGGTTATCGCCGTTTGGCGTTCCTCTGCTTCCTCGCGGCTCGTGGTGGGACAGGGAGGGGGACGGGCTGCTGAACGGGTGGTCGGGCAGTTCGGATTTTATGAGAGGGTTTGGAGTGCCGTTGGCGAGGGCTTTTGTGAGGGCCTGCTCGAGGCCGGTGATGCGGGTGAGGTAGCTCGATAGCCCTTCGCGCAACGTCTGCCCACCTCCGATCGGATCAGCGGCGTTCGTCCAGCAGAGAAGGAGGAGGACAGACCTGCAGCTCAGAAAGAGCGAACGATGTGAGTTGTGGGCCATCGAGCTCCTGGATCGTGCTGCAGGCCAGGGAGGGATGAGCATCCCGTGCGCTCGTCGGAGCAAACAAACGCTCTCTCGCGTGACACCCACTCTTGCTGCCATTCCGTGCTCTGTACTCTGCACAAGTGAGGAACACCCCTAGCGACACAGCCAGTGCACGGTACAGTCTTTGAGCATGCCTTCTTGCGCTGGAAGCAAGGCGGCATGAGCATCAAACACGGACGAGGTGCGAGGAGGAACGGAGGAGGACGTACGCGGGCGCACTCGCTGCACTGTCGGACCGCTCGCTTGGACGTCGATGCTGTCGGAGCTGGAGGTGCTGCTCCTGCTGCTGGTCTCGTCGCCATCCCTTCGTCCGTCGTCTTGAGCTCGAGCTGGGCCGGGCGTGGTCAAGGCGAGAGACGACTGCCTCGGCGCCACTGAGCCCACCCTCCAAGTTTTGCCCGGGCCCTGACCCTGTCGGCCGACTAACGCCTGAAAGCGTCGGGCGCTGACGTGCCATCTGCAAGCTCGCTCAATTTCGACGAGCTCTAGAAGTAACGCTCGTTGTAGCTCTAAAATCGCCCTACAGCATGTTTCAGCCCCCTGGTGGAGTTGAAGGGCCACGTAGATGATCGTTTGCTTCACCCGATCGCTGCGCCTTTTGAGCTGCCGCTGGAAAAGCATGCTCTCTGGCTTCCAAGTGCATCGTATTTGGTCTAGTTTCACTGTAAATTAATATTCTCTTGATTTCGCTCCTGAAAACGTCCAAAACCTCGCCGTTCAAACACCACGTCACCCCCCTCCCCCACCCCTCGGCGACCTTCTGCCTCCGGTCCGGCCTTCCCTCCTTTCTCCCCTCCCCTTCCTTCCTTCTTCTTCCACTACTTTCACCTCTCACCAACAATTCTTCGCCCATGCCAACCAAAGGTCGCACCACTTATGTCGTCGGGATCGGGATGACCGAGTTCGCGAAACCTCGCGGCGAGAGGGATTACCCCGAGTACGCTCCTCGCTTTTTCTCAGGCATCGGCGGCGAGGGTTTCGTGCTTACGAGAAAGGGGAGGATTTATAGGTTAGCGGTAGAAGCAGCTACTAAAGCTTTGCTTGACGCTGGAGTGAACTACGATGAGGTGGAGCAGGCTTATACGGGGTATGTTTATGGCGTGCGTCCTTTCTTCTTTCTTTGGTGGTGGAGGAGGAGGGTGCTGATGAAAATGGGAGGAGCAGGATTCGACTTGTGGACAGAGAGCATTGTATGCTCTCGGAATGACTGGTATCCCTATCGTGAATGGTGCGTTCCTCGCTCTTGAACGGAACGCCGCGTCCTCCGGCTGACGGCCGAAATCAACGCGGACAAGTCAACAACAACTGTTCGACCGGCTCCTCGGCCCTCTACCTCGCGAAACAGATGGTTGAGTCTGGTCTCTGTGAATGCACGATGGCGCTCGGGTTCGAAAAGGTGCGCCTTCGCCCTTGCTTACTTCTTCATTGAGCGTGTTGCTCATTCACGAGGGAAACAGATGATGCCGGGCTCGCTGAGTAGCATGTGGGACGACCGCTCGCCCCCTCTCGAGAAGACTGTCACCCTCATTTCGGACACCGTAGGGATCAGTAAAGGTCCTATGGGTCCGTCCCTCTCCCCTACCCCATCTCCTTCCAGAAAACTAATGCAACCACGTGGTTTGCCAGCCGCACAAATCTTCGGCAACGCGGGCGAAGAGTACTGTCAGAAGTACGGCGCAAAGTGGGAACATATCGCCGCGATCGCGGCAAAGAACCATAGGCATTCGGAGAAGAACCCGTACTCGCAGTTTCGGAATGGGATGAGTGCGGACGAGGTGTTGCGGGATAAGAAGGTGACGGACTACGTGCGTTTGCGCCTTTTTTTGGTCTTGAGGGGCGTTGCAGGGAATGGGTGCTGACAAATGAAGAATGCTCCCACAGCTCACAAGAGGGATGTGTTGCCCGACCTCCGACGGGGCAGCCTGCGCCATCATCGCGAGTGAAGCCTTTGTCCGCAAGCACCGCCTCGAGAACCAGGCTATCGAGATCGCGGCCATGGCGATGACGACCGACTCGCCCAAGTTGTTTGAGGAGAGGAGTGCCATAGAGTTGGCTGGAGCGGATATGACGAGGGTTGGTGCGAGGAGGGCGTTCGAGGAGGCGGGGATCACGGCGGAGGAGGTGAGCGTTGTGGAGCTGCATGATTGTTGTGCGTCCGCTCTTTCGTCCTCGTGCCTTTTTTCTGGAACTGAATGGCAGTGCTGCACAGTCGCGGCCAACGAACTCATCACGTACGACGCCCTCGGCCTCACCCCACCGGGAAAAGCGCACGAGCTCGTCGAGAAGAACGACTTTACGTTTGGCGGCAAGTTTGTCGTGAACCCTTCTGGTGGGCTCGAGTCCAAAGGCCACCCGCTTGGGGCGACGGGGTTGGGCATGGTGTTCTACATTGCTCTGCAGCTCAGAGGGTGGGCTGGGGAACTGCAGGCTGAGAGAGCGAAGCCCGGGTTTGAGGAAGGGAAGACGGCGTATGGGTTGACCCACAACCTTGGATTGGGTACGTGGCCTTCGCTTTCGCAGATGTCCGAGTGTTGTCAGGTACTGATTTGTTGTTGGGGGTAGGCGGTTCCTGTGTAGTGAGCATCTTCAAGAGGCCGACGTTCTTCCAGGCTGGGGGTGAGGATGGGAGGGACCGGCTCGGGTACGATTATGCGAGCGAGGTGAGGAGGGTCACCCAGAGCGACGTGGACAAGGTCAAGAGCGTCAACCAGTCGTCCGCGTGGGCTGCTGTCGAGTTTTGAAATGTGTTCCTTTGTAGCCGCTCCTTCAGGTAGTTGGTCTTGTCAAATGACAGTAGTGTAGCCGCAAACAGCCGCGCAAGAGGGGACTGACGTGTAGCGAGTGACCAACCCGAGTCTGGGCTGCGTGACGTGGGGCCCACACGCTCCCCAGCCGTTATCGACGTGACCTTCCAGGAGTCCTGCTGCACAGGAGGGCAGACCTCACATGGGCAGAGGAGGTGCAAAGGGGGGTGGCAGTGTGAAATATTGATGTTTTATTTTTGAGGATAGGGAACTCGTCGAGGAAAAGGAGAGCACAGATCCGATCTGGCGAGGGGGGCTGCCGAGGTTGACGGCCGGGCCTGAGCGAGCACGCGGTGCGTTGTTGTTGCCCCTTCCCCCCCGCCCAACTCCGGCGCGCCCGATTTCAGATTCGCAGAGACCGCGCCTTCGTCAGACCTCTCTCTCCGTCCATCCATTGGTGCAGAGAGATTTCTATTCATATTTTTTTTTACTTGTTACACGATGGCGACTGCTCGAAAGATCCCGTGGGATCCTCCACTGCCGTCGACGAGCACGACCACGGCCAGCCCAGCGTCGTCCCACCGCCATCATCGCCAGCCGCCACCGTTCGGCCAGCAGCCATACGGCTACATCGCCCCGCGCCCTTCCTCAGCCATTTCTTCGTCCAACAAGAAGCCCACAAAGTCGAGGAGCAAGGGCAAAGGACGAGCGAGCGAGCCCGTCGTCGTCGTGCGCGAAGCTGCCTCGGGGTCACACGACTCCACGCCGTCCACTTCGCCGACGCGGGTCTCGTCGCGCTACCTCGACCCCTCCTCCCGCCCATCGACGCCTGCGTCGGTCTATCAGAACGACTGCAGTTGCTGTGGTGCTGAGGAGGAGGAAGAAGCGAACGTCGGAGGAGCAGCGCGGGGGATGCAGGGCTTATCAGTGAGCCCGGGGAGAGGGGAGGCCGCGAGACGAGGGGCAGGTGGCGGAGGAGCGGGAGGAGCTGACGAGTTCGAGTTCCTCGACACGCCGGATGCCGTGTTGGGGTTGGAGGAGGAACAGGAGGAGGAAGAGTCTGAACCGTTCCTGTATCTCTCGACCTCGTCCAACGAGACGACGACGTCCAGCTCGGTCCCGTCCTTATCTCGCGCGCCACTATTCGACGACGACTCGGGCACAGAGGACGACGACTCGTCCTTCCCTTCCACGCCCTCGTCCCGACCTTCCTCCTACTCGCCATCTTCTTTCTCGTCTCGCAAATCTCTCACTCCGATGGCGACTCGGAACGACCCTCTCCTCTCACCACCCACCGCGCTTCCGTCGCTTGCGCTAGCGTTCGGCCACGGCCAGCTCCGCCGCAAGAGCACCTCCTCCCTCCACCACCACAACAAAGTCATTGTCGGGTTCCCGGACTTTGACGATGCTCCGACTCCTGCTCCGGCCCCTCCGGCACCCGCTGCTTCGACCCCAACAGCACCGCCCACGACATCAACAACCACATCAGCCCAACCAGCCACTTCGATGCTCACGCGGTCCCTTCGGTCCCTCTCGCAACTCCCCAACCTCTCTCTCTCCTCTCTCTCCCTCCCACCACTCCTACACAACCCCGCTTTCGACTTTGAAGGCATCCGAACGATGGACGTCGCGCCTTGGGGTGACCACTCGACGATGGTCCCGTCACTTGCTGGTGCAGGGACGGAGGACATGGGCTTGGTCGCAGCGGCGAAAGGAGGACTGAGTCGGTTAGGAAGGAACTCGTTGCCCCTGGGTGCGGTCGATGAACTCGAACCCCCACCGACGGTCGTCCAGCTCACGACGTTCACCGCACCGCCCCAACCCACACCGCCTTCCAACTCGCCTCCTCGACCTTCTCCTCCTCCTAAACCTCGAACGTCTACCCCCTCTCCTCCACCCACCACCTCTTCTTCTCCTTTGACACCAACTCCGAACTCAAACCTCCCACGCCTGATCTCGAACCAACGACACCTCCTCATGCTCTCGTTGGAGCTCTCGATGATGGCGCACGGCAAGATTACGCAGCCCCTTAGGCCGAGAGCGGTCGTCGTGAGGTATCAGCAGCCGACGGGGGAGAGGACGCCGTTGAGGTGGGAAGTTGGGGGGAGGAGGAGGGGGGTCGTCGTTTGAGGGAAAGGGAGGGAGGGGAGGAGGCCGATGTGGCTGAGGACGGCGCCGGCAGTGGAGTTCCCTTGATCCCGTTTGTATATCCTTTGTTGGTGTACACCGAGCAGTAATCGTTTGCAGTAGTAGAAGTAGGACAGAACTTTTTATGTAACCTTGTTGCTATTTGTTTTGGGATGAAAGGAAAGGTAGAGGGAGAGAGAGGGATGGCGAAGACGACGAAAGGGTTTCGTGATCGTGGTTCAGAGTGGCGCCAGTGCGTTGCGAATTGATGATCCTCTTTCGTGATCCAGCTACCCTTTTCATCACGTGTTTTCTCTACAATTAAACATATGCATTTCCTGACGAGTTTGGTCGCACATCCCTCCGAGGACACTGCTTGATGACGGGCGCGATCGCCACCCCAGGCTCCCTCCACACCGCTCCCTCACCACCGATGCACAAAATGGCTCCCACGCCTCCCTCTGACCCACCACTGCCGTTCGACATCCCACACCTCCACCTCCAAATCCTCGACGTCAGCCATCCAGGCTCCCAACGCTTCTTCTCTCACACCTCATCGCCTCACGACCTCCTCCACCGTTCTGTCCGGACCGTCTTGGAGGCTCTTTACCCGCCTTCTCTTCTTTCTTCCGACAAAAACAAGGAGATAGGACCGCCAGCGATCAGGTCGGTGACGCTGTTCGTGAGAGAGTTTGATGGCGTCGCGCATACGCATGGGAGCAGGTTGGACGAGCTGCACAAGGAGGTGCACGTCTCGAGTTCGTACTTGGCGAAAGTGGGTGGAGAGTCCAAGAGAATCAAACAAGAGATTGAGGGGGTCGTGGTGCACGAGTTGGTGCATGCGTTTCAGTTGTGAGTCCTTTCTTTGAAAGCCGGTTTGGGGGGAGCGTTGGCTGATGGGAAAAGGGTGGACAGTAATGGGAAGGGAACGTGTGATGGTGGAGTGATTGAAGGGATTGCGGATTGGGTCAGGTTGAAAGCGGGGTTGGGGCCACCGCATTGGTGCGGACTTTGCCCTTTGTTGTGAGGCTACAAGAACTGACGATGAGGGATGCGACGACAGGCGAGCGGGGTCAGGTGATCGCTGGAATGGGGGTTACGAGACGACTGGTGAGCTTGAAACGTCTATCTATACTCGTAAGCACACTCACTAATAAAGACATTCACGCACACAGCCTTCTTCCTCGCGTTCCTCGAATCCCACCTCTCGAACCCTCTCCTCGTGCCCGAACTGAACCTCGCTCTCCGGGACCACGAGTGGGACGATGGGAAGCTACTGAAGAAAGTGTTGGGATGGAGGGATGTGGAAGAGCTGTGGAAGGTGTACAAGAAGACGCTGGAAAAGGGGGAGAAGGGAGGGGAGCCAGCCAAGGCGGTGCCGACTCATGGCCCGGTGGCTTGAAGTGAGGGTTGGCGAAGGATCTAGACGGAGTAGGGGGTAAACTAAAGTGTTGTCGTATCGAAACAAGAGGTAGTAAGTGCGAGATGCTTCCTGCTTGAGCCTCAAACCCCCAGCGAGCCGCATCGAAATGAACGTCCACGTGGTATCACCGCATCGCTTCTACTGCAAAACACGGGTCATGTTCAGACTCAGACATTATCAGCCAAAGGTACCATCCTAAGCCAATAAGCCAAAGGTTATCAAGTTTGACGAAAGCGTGACCACGTCACGCCTTGTTTGGGCTCGCGCTCGACTGCGCACGTTTGGGCTCTGTTGTTTTTCTGAGGCGCGCCCCCTCCCCCTTGCCTCCCGCCCGTCCATCCATTCGCCGCCCGCCCGTCGACGCCAGAGAGAGCAGCCTCGACGGCCACAACTCTCACCATGTCGACATCTTCACGAGTCAGTACGTCTGCCACTTCTCTCTCTACTTGCACCCAAGCCATGGCGCGCGTTCGGCTGACTCTTCCCTCCCACTCGCAGACAAGAGCACGACCAAGTTCGTCCCGAAGCGCAAGGCCGGCCCCTCTGGCCCTCGTGCTGCCTCAGCCACACCATCCATCAGCGGAACACCCCGAGTCGAGGCGCTCAAGGACCTCCCCTCCATCGACGAGCTTGAGCTCACCCACTCCCCTGCGGCCGCTGCTAGAGCGTTGGTCGACGAGAGTGCCGAGGTCGAGTTTGCGGTACCGAGCTTGCCCGTCAGGAAGGCTGTTGCTGCTCCTGCACCGGTAACGACGGGGTTAGGGCTCGCGTTTGGTCCGTCCGACCCGAGTGCGTCGACCTCGTTCACCGCGAGCAGCAGCGCGCCATCCTCGTCCTCGTTCGGGTTCACGCCTCGCGACCCCTCCGCCTCCTTCCCTTCCACTGCCCCGACTTCCTCCTTCGCTCCATCCTCCTCACCACCACGAGCGAAGGGAACGCCGTTCGGAATCTCCGTTTCTGGTCCGACGCTGTCATCGTCCTCCCCCCCTTCGCGCTCAGCAAGTCACGCCCCCGCCGCTGGGGTTGGGGTCGAGGCGGGCCCTTCGTCCGCTTCGACGAGAGCGAGGAGTTCGAGTCCTAGAAATCAGAGAGAGATCGAGGCGGAGGCGATTAGGGAGGTCGAGGAGAGGAAGAGGAAAGAGGAGGAGAGGAAGAAGGTCGCGAGGGAGAAGAGGGAGGCGAATAAGAAGAAGAAGGAAGAGGCGGCGGCGGCTGCTGCCGGGGAGTCGGAGAAGGCGAAGGGGAAGAAGAGGGCTGTTGAGGAGAATGAGGAGGAGGAGGAGGAGGACTCGGCGCCAAAGGGGAAAGGGAAGGGCAAGGGCCGACCTCGAGCGAAACGCGTCGCGGCGGCGACCGGCGACGACTCGGAGGAAGAAGAGTTCAGGCCAACGGGAAAGCGACAAGGTGGGAGTCGAGCGGCATCCAAGTTCGCGAGGTGGCAGCCAGGCGACGACGGCGAGGAGGAGGATTCAGATGCGTCGGACGCTTCGGTCGTCGTCCAGCCCAAGCGGAAACGTCAGCGCAAGAAGAAGGCGCCGGGCAAGGTCGATAGGCTGCTCATGGGGATCGATAGGCTTTCTGATGCTGAAGAGCTCGAGGGGGAGAAGGAGGGGGAGGAAAGTGGAGAGGAGAGCGGCGAGGAAGGCACGGCTAAGGCGAAGAAGGATGCTCCGCCCGTCAAGAAACGCGCGACGTCGACGTTCGTCCGCACGGTCGTGAACCCCGAAATCACCAAGATGTCGGATCTCGCCACGGCGAGGGATACCGTCGACGGGCGGATCAGCTCGAGAGGCAGGGATTTGCAGGCCAAAGCGGACGCGAAGAAAGCGGCGAGGAAGGCAGCGAGGTTGAAGATGAAGGAGAGGGCCGCGAGGAGAGCAAGAGGGGAGCCTTCGGAGAGTGAGGAGGAGGGTCAGGAGGAGGGGGCCGGTGGGAAGGAGGAGACGCCAGCGCCGAGAGCAACGAGGGAGGTTTCTGTCGCCTCGGCGGCGGTGTCGAGGGCTGGGAGCCCGGCGTTGCTCGATGCGTTCCAAGCTACGCTTGAGAGGGGGGAGGGGGATGGCGAAGTCAACCAGGAGGAGGGGGAGGAAGATGGGGACGACTCGGACGACATGGGCGACCTCCAGGAGACTCAGTATGCGCCGCAGATGAGGATCGTCGACGGCCAGCTCGTGATTGACGACGCTAGTTTGGAGGTCGATCGTGCCAACAACGTGTGTTGCCTCCTCGTTTGCTTTTCGAATACATTCGGTAACGATTTGAATCTTACAGATGCAAGTCGAGCAGGATGGACCTCGCGAGATTATCGAGGAGTCGGCTCGTGATCGCTTCGTCAACTCGGCCACGTGGGGCAAGCAGCAGCGCACTGAAAAGTGGACGGCTGAGGAGACGACCTTCTTTTACGAGGTGAGCGTCTTTTTTCATCGTCTTTTTTCTTCTCGCTAAACTGATCCTTTGGTTTTTCCAGTGTCTCGGTCGGTTTGGTACCGATTTCGAGATGATCGCTGGTCTCTTCCCGACTCGAACACGCAGGCAGATCAAGGCCAAGTGGAACAAGGAGGACCGCATCAACCCCAAGGGTATCACAGCTGCTCTTATGCAGCGCAAGGACATGGGTACGCTCGTCTCTCGCTCCGTCTTCTCCCAGCACAAACACTGACGAGCTCTTCGTCCGTCTGTTCAGACCTCGAGTCCTACGCCAAAATCACCGGCCAAGACCTCTCCGGCCCAATCCCCGACGATCCGTACGAGAAGATCCAAAAGCTTCGCGAGGAGGCCCAGCTCCTCGAACTGCAGAACCTGCCGACGTGGGCGCAGAAAAAGGTCGAGGAAAACGTCGAGGTTGGTCGTGTCGATGGTGTTGGTGGGGAGGGAGTCGAGGCGGAATTGGCGGCGGTGGAGGCGGAGATGGAGGAGGATGAGGGACATGATAGTGAGGAGGAGGAGAGGAGGCAGGCGGAGATTGATAGGGAGATTGAGGAGGCCGCGCAGGAGGAGAGGAGGGGGAAGAAGGGAAAGAGGTAGAGGTTGGGATGGTTGTACTCGGTTTGTTGTCATTTATTCACTTGATTTATCATTTTTTGTTTTCGATACAGAGAGGAGAGGCGAAAGAGAGATACTTCGTCGCCGTTGCAGGAGAGCTTGACCTCGCCGAGCCAAACTAACACAAAGAGTCCCCTCGTCAGACATGGTCGATTGACGGCATTACAACAAGGTTCTGACTGCATTGCCGGGAAACTTGGTGGTGCGTGACCAGGCCTCGCAAACACGTTGCACAGGGGCAATGATTTGTTTCCTGGCCCGACGCATCCATCTCAGGATTTCGGTGGGACGCATAACTTTCTCAAACAGATCAAAGGTCTTGAAGAATATCGTTATCACCTTCGTACATACCGATGATGACGCCACTGCTGTCGAAGAACGCCTCGTCTCTGGTGGTGGAAGGATGAAAAACAAGCGACACGTCATCACTTGGGAAGGAAGCAAGCACAACAAGACAAAGGTGCAGTGACAAGACTCGATTACGCAACGACTTCCCACTACCTCTTTCCCATAGCTCTGAGAGCAAGTGCCTCCAAATCAATCTCTGGCGCCTTCGGCTCCTCCTCCGCAAACTCAACGCGACGCTTCTTCGACGACTTCTCCTTCTTCGGGTTGTACACTCGCTCGTCCTCATCGAACTCGTCATCCGAGGGGAGGTCGAACTCTGGTGAGACGTAACCATCGTCGTCGGACATAGGCTCAAACTCGACTCCCGCGTCGCCGTCCGCATCCTGTAACCCAAAGTCAGCTTTCACTCCAATCGAACGAAACCGGAGGAAACGACTCACCTCATCCGCCTCCCGATCCAATCTCTTCCTCTTCTTCTCCCTCTTCTTCTCCTTAGCCCTCTCCTTGTCCTTCACATCCGCAAGCTTCAACGCCTCCCTCTCAGCCTCCACAAACTCCCTCTGCTGCTCCCTCGCATCCCCATCCCTCTTGAAGTCCTCCTCTCCCGCCAACTCGTAAAGCTCATGCGAAACTCCCGCATCATCGAAGACGAGCTTGCTGGGGTTGCCTTTAGTCGAGAGCATGGCCTTCTTCGACTGACCCATCTTGAGCTTTCGCTTGGAGAGCTCGAAAGAGTCGGGCACGGGAACGTCCTCGAGGACGTGGTCGGCGCGCTTGAGGGTGATGAAGTCGTCTTCGGCGTCGTCCGCTCCGTCTTCTCGGGCGACGAGCTTGGAGTAGTGGTCGGAGAGGACGGTCTGGGACTTTCGGTTGAACATTCGGTCGTACTTGGTCTTGACGCCGCCCTTCTGCTCGTTCACATTATCAACGTTAGCGCTGTGAGCTTGCGAAGAAAGGCACTGGAACGCACCTTGGCTTTGTCCTCCCCCTCATCCGCCTTCCCCTCTCCACCCTCAACTTCATCCTCCTCCTCCTCACTCTCGTCGTCGCTACCACTCTCACTTCCTTCCTCACTCTCCTCACTCCCACTCCCACTTTTACTCGCACCACCCTCCTCCTCGTCACTCTCATCATCACTCCCAGCGACCAATCCAGCCCCGAGCTCCGCCTTAATCTCCTCCACCTGCCGGGCCTTGTTCTTAGCCTTCGAAGCCTCCTCCTTGGACGTAAACCTGATCTTCGGCGCTCCTGCGAGTCCCATCGACGCTGCGAACTCCTCTAACGGAAGATCGTCCATCCTGAAGACCGACTTGTCCTTCTGCAGGTAGATCGAACGGACGTAGGAAATGAATGCCTGCATCATGCGACGCGGTTAGATCTCAACTCATACATCAAAAGGAGCAAAAAAGAAAGCAAACGACACACCCTCTGAGCCAAGAACTTGATCTCGGGGTACTGGAACGCCGCGTTCTGCAACTGACTCCTGATACTCTGCAGCTTCTTCTTGTTCCCCTTGATCTCCACGATCTCGACCTTTTTCGCCGCGAGTTTCTTCTTCATCCCCTCCTCCTCTCCAGGCGTGAGGAACAACAACGCCTTCCCCTTACTCTCGTAGCGCGCCGTTCGTCCGACTCGGTGGATGTACGTCTCGACGTCTTCGGGGCAGTCGACTTGGAGGACCCAGTCGACCGAAGGGAAGTCGAGGCCTCGAGCGGCGATGTCGGTCGCGAAGAGGATCGAGTGTTTGGCGGAGGTGAAACGCTGGTAGATCTCGAGACGTTGGGTTTGTTTTTGCTTGCCGTGCATGTGCAGGAGAGGGACACCGGGTCGGAGGTGACGGAAATTCTCGTAGACGAATCGGACCTGTGCGGAAAAAGCGGACAGAGATGAGTACTGTCGCACAAATGTTGCGAAACAAAAGAGATGAGAGCTTACCTGCTTGCCACTCGACAAGAAAACAATCGTCTTGGTGAAGAGATGCGTCTTGATGAAGCTCCACAACGTGTCCATCTTCGCGTCCAACTCGACGACCATGTAATGCTGCTCCAACTTCTTCGGCGTTGCCTGGTTCTCCTCTCCATCACCCTCCTCCTCCGCCTTCTCCTTGCCCTTCTGAAGCGCCGCTGGGACGCCTTCGCGAACGGCGACGTACTCCGGGTCGTGGAGCGAGAGGCGAGCGAGGTCTTTGATCGACTTGGTTTGAGTGGCGGAGAAGAGGAGGGTCTGGCGAGACTTTGGAAGGTTGGCGATGATGGCGTTGAGGGAGGCGGAGAACCCCATGTCGAGGATGCGGTCGGCTTCGTCGAGGACTGTATGTTGTCCCTCAGCTCCTCTGTCTCCTCCTATTCGACCGCAACAGGAAGACGACTCACCCAAGATCTGGAGCTGGCCACACTCGAACCCAAACGTCTGGTCCATGTGCTGAAGCAACCTGCCGGGCGTAGCGACGAGGATGTTCATCCTGCTCAACCTCTCCTGCTCGTCCTTCAAGCTCTTGCCTCCAATCACCAACCCAGCCGAAAACTGGTGCTTCAGCCCAATCTTCCTGAGGACATCAAAGATCTGTACGGCCTGTTTGCGCGAAAACAATGGATGGTCAACACTTTTTGCGCGTTGGGAGTGGCGGAGCGACGAGGTGTGGAGGAAGGGAAGGAACGCACGAGTTCGCGAGTGGGCGAGATGACGAGTGCCCCGAGTCCATCTGTCGGCCCCCATTTCTTCCTCAGAAGAATCTCCAAGACGGGGATGAGGAACGCGAGCGTCTTGCCGCTGCCCGTCCTCGCCGCTCCGAGCACGTCCAGTCCCTTCAACGCAAGCGGGAGCGACCTCGCCTGGATATCCGTAAGCTTCGAGTAGTACGCTGCTCGCAGCCCATCCAGAGTCGCTTTCGAGAGCGGCAGCTCGGTGAACTGGGTGAGAGGAGGCGAGGGGTGCTTGGGGAGCGCGGCGACGCCGGCTTCGAGCGAGGCGAGCTCGGCGTGGGCGGCTCGCTTCTTCTCGAGGCGAGGGTTCGTCTTGGTTGGGCCTTTGCCCTTGGCTGGTCGTCGGTCCTTCGTCGACGGCATCGAGAGAGCGCGCGAGGGTTGGCGGGAGGTGAGCGAGCGAAGGAGGTGCGCCGCCGCTCGAAAAAGTTGGACGTGAGCCAGACGGTGAAGTCCGCGGACTTGAGTCTGATCGTTTCGAGTTTGCTGTTGGCTCTCTAATGTCAGTCAATAAGGACTGGCGAATGGTGTGGTGAGGTCACATAGATCAGAGCCCGATTCAAAGAGCAAATTGTGTGCCACGTGACGGTTTTCGTCCGCCCTCGCTTTGATCACGGCAGCTCGACATCACACAACACCTTTCACAAAATAGCGTATAATTCTCACTCCCCCTGCCTCAAGCTTTCTTCATCTTGAGCTTCTTACTCTTCCCCTCCTTTCCGCCTTCCTTCCCACTCCCACCCTTGACCGGCGACCCTGTCGGCCCGCCAGCCTCCTCCCTCGCCCTTTTCTTATCCTTCTTCTTACTCGACTTTGATTTGCCAGGCTTGTTCGGTGAGTCGTACCCTGCATCCCCCCAACGACCACACAGCACACAGAAAGGAACACCACGTCAGCCCCCCTTCCATTGCACCGAAAACGAAAGCGAGTGACGCACCAGCAAACGGATCCATCTTTGGCCTGTTAGCCTTACTCTTTCCCTTCTCTTCTCCACCGTTCTTCTTCTCCACACTCACCGGCGCCGGGCTAGCATTCGCACTGACGACGCCCAACTCCCTCTCAACCTCCTCACTTTCCTGCGCGTCGTCGCTCTCACTCTCGCTCCCGCTCTCCAGGAGCTTATCGACTGTCTCTGCGACCTTCTCGGCATCATCGAAACGCGTGTGAACGCCTTTCGGTGATGGTGCTTCCGTGTAAGCGGGGTCGACGCGAGCTTTTTGGGACCCAATCGCGGCGGAGATGAAGCGCGAGGCGGCGGCGGTGTCGAGTTTTGGTCGTGGGCCTGTGAGGATTTGGAGTAGAGAGATGTTAGTATGTGAACAGCAGGACGTGGGAGAGGGAAAGGGAACGAACCAGAGGAGCCTGATGCGACGCCACTACTTTTGTTGGTTGCGTAGGCGAGCTTGTCGAAGTAGGTCTTGAGTCGGTCCTGATGAATTGGATAGCAAGAATGTAATCAATAATTATTGTCAGCTTGATAGAACCTGGACCGTGGAAGAGGGAAGCACGACGAACGAGCTCTTGCATGACTGGGTGTGTTGATGGTTCGACGCCGGACGTCTTGAGCGAGACTGGTTCACAAAGCACGAAGAGTCAGACTTGTTATACTTGACCAACATCTTCCTATTCCTAGTGCGTGCCTCCTCCATTTCACCCCTCCCCTTACGCCGCTCAGCACCATCTCGCTGAAAACCTCCTTCCTCGCATCCCTCGCCCATGCCCCTCACCCTTTATCCCCAAATCAGCCTGGCAGGAAACTCCACTCACCATAAATCAAATCATGCACAACATACGCGACCATGACCTGCAGCTTTGCCTTCTCCAGCGGATCAAGGTTCCCGTCGTCGTCCTGCGCGAGCGCCGCGAACGGGGTTGCGAGGATCGGGGAGAGCGTCGTCGTGAGCGCTGTGAGAGCGTGCGAGACGCTCTCGAGGGTCGATTGGGGATCCATTTCTCGATGTAGTAAGTTTGTGTAGTGGAAGGGGAGGAAGCGAAGGAGGCGAGGACTTGGGCGGCGCAAGGGAAGCGTCCAAGTTTCGAGGCGGGCTCACGCGGCGCGGGCAAGGTCACGCTCTCGTTCGTACTCTATCGTCGAATCTGTGCATACCATGGTACGCCTTGCTCTCACTAGGTAAACTCTCTACTCGGATCGACGAAGCTCACGTCCACCGCTCCCGTGGCCTCTAGTCATCTGAACTCCGCTCGTCAGCATCGACCCAGCAGCAACAGCTCTTTGCGCGCTACACTGGTTCGTTCCGCCCCTTCTCCTCCCTCCTCCTCCCTTACTTATCCTTCGATCACCAGGGACGGGCCACGCCGACATGACGAAATAGTGCGCCGTTGTCCCGTCCTTCTCCCCCTTCGTTCCACCGCTAACTCTCGTGACTCTCTACGCCGAAAACAGCGAATGGCTAACGCACCAACACCGCGACACCTACTCGAGTATTGTCGGGCACACACCACTGCTGTACTACACCGCTATTGCGGACGGAGAGGCGAGCGCGAGGGTCAAGTTTGAGCTCACAGAGGTCAGTCCCGGTTCGCTTCCTGAGAGAGAAATGGGGAGCACCGAGGAGGATAGAATGAGGATGCTGACGAGGGTTTGTGGGGATACAGAGGATGCTGCAGCCTTGTGGACCACCACCGGAGAAGGAGGAGGATTGAAGTGCTGGCGCATTGGGTGCGTGTGGTGGGAGAGCAGGAGAACGGCTAGGACCAAGGCGCGCAGGAGTACCAAGGACCTCATGTATTGTACTACCACTTTTCTTGACGTTCCATGTTGGTGCTCACGGCCCGATTTTGAGTCTTGGGCCCGAGCGGGAGCTCATTAAAGTGCTGCCGCCGGCGGGTGGTCGACCATCGTCTCCGCTCTGGCTCTGTCGAGTTTGTGGTTTCATGCTAGCCAGGGAGCGTCGATCACCACTGAAAAGCTGTCTCTTGAATACTTCACGATGCTCTTTCCCCAATACGCCTGCTTCGAAACTCAGGCCCGCTCTCGTTCGAAACGCCCTCATGTCGGTGGCGGGGACCAGGAGTGACAGGGTTGTCAAATAAGAGTGAATTGAACATGGGTGGCTCTCTTTTTATGTGTGTGATGTCGTTCAAGAACTGCCTGGGCGTCGCTCTGCATGCGCTTTAGTAAGTGGAGGGCAGCGATACGGCTGTCTCGTCTATCTCTTTTGACCATCACCGAAGTCTCCAGAGCCAATGAAAGTGTGGGACGAATCCTGAACTCCTCTGCGTACCACACTTCCGTTTACCTTCCTCCCTTCCTTCGCCACTCGCTTCAAGCCAGCCCATGCCACGTGTTCTCATCTCTCTCCTCGCCTCCGGCTCCGGAGATGGTCGGCAACTCCATTTTTAGCTCCCTTCTCGCCGATCAAGCCGAAGTCCCAGTCATTGGAAACACAGTGCTGGGTCGTTGTCGCAACCTGTCGTCGGCCGGACGTTCCTGGGAATGACGCCGTGCCCGGCCGAGGGGCGATGCCGACTGCCATCAGCCAAGAGCGGTTTCGATGGTTGTGATTGGACCGGACTTTAGAATAGCTAAGGTTCGGACGAGGGACAGGCCGACGAGGCTGGCGAGGGGGGTTGGAATGATGTAAGTCTTGCGCTGGACCGCATGGATTTCCGCCGTCCGAGGTGATGAGGATCTGCCACACCGCACCGCCTCCGCCCGGCGAATGGTGATATAAATGGGCTCGGCGTTGACGCCTTCCTCTCTCTTCCTTTCCTTCCATACCTTCCACCCACACACACTTCTCACTACATCTACCACCACCTACCCACTACTCGCACCAACAACAACCATGCTTTCCTTCACCGTGACTTCCCTTCTCGCGCTCTCGACGCTCGGAATGTCCGCGCCGACGCTTCAGATCCGCTCCATTCCCTCCAACTCGACGCCTGCCATCTGTCGCCCGACTTTCAACTCGAGCGAGACGACTTCCATCCACAAAGCCTCCGAGGACAGTGAGTTTGCCCCCTCCTCCCTCGTCCTCACCGGTTCCTGACCTTGACCTCCTCCGCACTCAGCCCGAGCAGCGTGGCAGCCCTCCGTCAACTCGTCGACCGTCAACGCGACTGGCACCTGGCCCGCCATCCAAATCACCGACCTCGGCACCATGGACCCCGACCCCACCAACGCCGAGTGGATCATCAAGCTCTCGGACGCCGCGAGGGGGACTTACACCATCGCGCCCTCCGCTGCGCCTGATGCTTGTGCGGCTGCCACAAACACTACTGGTGGAAAGGTCGAGGCAGTGCCTTGTGATGATGCTGAGGGGAGGACTCAAGTATGTTCCACTCTTTCGTTCGAGTTGTTTCTCCGAAGACAACAGAACCTGACACGTTGGCATACTTGCAGTGGTTCATCACTTGCCAGACTTGCGGAACCTACTTGACCTCCTCTGGAGGCAACATGTGTGAGATTCAAAGTGCGTACCAGGGCCAGTGTGTCGCGCCTGGCAACGACACGATCTACTCTGCGTCTCTTGCGGACTGCGACAACCGGGGTCAGACGGTCAGTCACTTCATGTTGCTCCCGAGTTAAGGATAGATGTTGATACTTGATGATTTGTGTGGCAGACTTCGGAGCAGTACTGGAGCCTGTAAGAAGTGGCCCAATGGTCCTCTCTACGACGATCTTTCGAGGCGTTGCGATACCCCATACCCTTGTTCATCGCATGAGTGCCGCAATGGACACTGAAATCTACAGACAATTGATCTGAATGATCTGATTCTTGGCGCCTTTCATTCGTCGCTCTCAAGTTGTCCAAAACTGCCCTTTGGAGGTGTCCCTAAGCTGTCATGTGCTCCGCCTGCTGCTTGCCACGTCGAACGTCCGATGACTAATTCGACTTCGTTGGTCGGACAAAAACCCGGAGCAGTAGTCCTGAGTTTTCTTTGCCCTCTACTGCAGCTCTAGCTCGCATCATCCGAAGCTCAGGTCTGCTGCTCAAACTCCGCCGCGCTGCTCTATATTAGTCTCGGGAGCTTGAAGGACGCCGGACGTCGATAGAACCGTCGGACGAGCAGCCTAAGACTCTGTCATCACCCCATCCCTGCAGCTGATGACGATAGCTGAAAGCTGGGTGATCTGTCTGAGAAAAAGGAAGTGCAGAAAGGACAGGACGATTGCAAGGGTTGTCTCGCGAATCTCCTCCAAGACCGAATCCGCACTTCGGCAAAAGGGATCGTCGACTTGGTGACCCTCGCTTCTCCTTCTCGTGGGCGCTTGTTTAGCGTTAGTAATACGCTGTACCATGCTGCTTAACTGCGACCAGAAGATGTGCGTGTGAGAGAAGAAGAAAAGAATCTCGGGAATGCGGGAGGAAAGTGAACCTTGCGGAGACCATCGGAGGACGGTGGGATCGCCCAAGTGGGACGGCACATCGCTGCTCAACGAGGATCAGTAGGTTTGCTTTTAGATGAGAGTCGATAGTTGAGGAGATCTTCTCACGGGGCCAAGAAGATAGCGTCGTTTCTTCGGGCCTGCAGGAGCGAATGCCGAGCGCACATGGAGCGGAAAAGGCCAACGTGGCAGCGACAAGGGGGCCCGCAAGAACAGAACGGCTGCAACGATCGCCGTTAGTCCCGATTCCAACCAGGGGACTTCACGACTGAGACCTCGTCAAATTGAGCAGCTTCTCGGACCTTCGCCTTGCGATCGGCGGTTGCGGATTGACCCCTTCCTCAAGCTGCAGCGCCGCGACCGACGAGGCGGCCGTCGGAGGTGATGATTGCCCTTGTTGCTCTCTCCGACGACCGTGCACACTTTTTTTCCTTCCCTCCCTCATCAACGAAGCTTCCGTTGAAACTCCATCCATGTCGTATTTGGCGTACCGGCAGTACGATGAAGCCCAAGGCGCAGCTCCCCATGGTCTGCCGGGAGGCCATGGCCGCAGTTTCGGCAACGCTACGACTCCACGGAGCGCACCTTCCATCATGACTGGAGGCAGGAGGGAGATGAACAGCTACTACCATCAGTAAGCTCTCAGTACATCCTGTACAGTTACCCGATTTGACGATCCCTTCTGCTGGACAGAGGAACCAGCGCTTTGAGTTCCGACGCAGAATGCGCCAATTACCCCAACTACGCTATTTCGCCGATGGAACAACGGGTTCCGAATTCCTACCATTCTTCCGCTTCAGAACCTCATAACTATGTGCAATATCCTGCCGTCCCACCCTTCCCATACGCTACCTCCACGTCGACCTTCCACGACCCCTCTTCCTCCTCCTCCTCCGACTCGTCCAACACTTCATCGCCGAACTCGTACTACCCTCCCACACCATCTTTCAGACCCCCACCACTCAGCCTAAACCACCAAAGTACCGACTTCAACTTCCTCAACTCGCTCGACAACTCTCCGTTGGACTTCTCCTTCCCTTCCACCACACTTCCTCTTCCCGCTGCGTCCCCGACAGAGGTGTACGACGCTTCCGCTGCTCCCCAACGACCGGATACGCCTCCTGGGCTCGTCAAACCTCAGCGGTCAAAAACTTCTCTCAAGTCCGCTATCGCCGACTACAATCGCGCTCGCACGAGGAGCGCCACTTTGAAGGACGGCCTCGCGGTGACACGTGGCCCCGGACCGTCTTCGGGATACCGACAGCCGTCGCCAACCAGCTTGTCCCAGCATGAGCGGTCTTACTCTGTAGAACAAGGTGTCAAGCAGAGGAGGTCAATGGATCAGTTTTCCGGTCCGTCGCGAGCAAGGACGGGAAGTCATTCGAGCGCAAACGGGTGGAACCCGTACGGCAGGCGCGGCTCGACGGGGTGAGGGGGCCTCATGGTCGCAGGAAAAAGGTCTCGGGGTTGTTTGTAGCTCAACAAGCCATTGTGTGAAAAGATAATGTGGGGCATATGCGTTGCAAAATAGACACATGTACAGTGGAAAAAAAAGGGACTCGATACGGAAAAAAAGAAAACTAAAGCACATCCTCAAGCAACTCTTCTTCCTCAGCCGCTCCGACTCCCCAACTATCCTCGTCAACTTCTTCAGAAGGTCCATTGTTGTCCGTCTCACTGGTGTCCGTCTTCGTATCCGTCCCAACGGAGGGCGAAGGAGGGAGCGCCACATTCACCGCAGCCTTCGATTCCGGAACGACCTCCTTCGCCTCCTCCTTCTTCATCTCTACTTCCTTCGCCTGTACTCCATCATCCAACGGCAGCAAAGCCTCATCAACCAAAGTCACTCCTGGTTTCTCGTCCTCGAGCTCGAGAGGTTCTGTAGCCGTAGGAGCGACAGAGACCGAATCTGCTGGCGGAAGTCGGGAGGGAAGGGGAGGCGGGGTTGCTGGCGTCAAAAGCTCTTTCGTGACACTTTTAGCAATCGGAGTAGCTGGAGTCTCGGCAGAAGGCTCAGAGAGTGGTGCTGCGCTCGGGGAGGTTGGGCGAGGAGGTGTCGTAGGAGGCACAAGAGCGGTGGGTGGATTGGACGGCGCGAGCTCGACATCGCCCGACGGCGCGGGCGAGACAGGTCGGGGAGGAAGGGTTGGGGGAGGGTTAGTCGGAGCTAGCTCAGTGTCTTTCGGCTCTGGCTGGGCAGGCTGAGTGGTACCGGCTGCTTCGACTTCAGCCGCTGAGACGTGGTCGGAGGCGACGGCTTTGCGGCGGGTCGAGTCGACGATGCTGTATGAAAACTCCAGCTCAGTAGACAGTCAATCTGGAAAATGAAAACAAAACCGACCCAGGAATGGCCATCATAGTAGCAGGCTTGTACGTCCTGGCGACAGGCGGCGACGAAGAGACTGGCGGATCCTTCCGTGGGACAGCAGGCGCAGCGGCCGGCGGCGACCCAGGAGCAAACGTCGGCGCTGTGTTGAGCTTCGTCGTCGGCTGCGAAGGTCCAGGAGCGAAGGAGGAGGTAACCGACACGCGCCTCGTTGTCTTTCCTGCGCTATCGGTTCGACGTGGTGACCCATTAATGGAGACTGGTTCCGAGAGAGACGTGACGGGCGCGTCGGCCGCGTTGCCGCCGAAGTAGTCGCTAGTGCCTGCTCTGCTCGCTCGGTAGTCCCTGTAAGAGTCGGTGGAGGCACCGTTTCGCGAGGGACTCGTCGAGCGACTCCGCGAGGTCGGAAGGCTATGTCCCATGTCTTGAGGAGGACTCGCAGCGGCCTCGCCAAGACGCGTCCCATCGACGTCGTCTTCCTCTCGCACTTGAGCACCCTTCCTCGCGTTCCACCTAGCTCCCCAGCGGTTCATCGTGTCTTTCGCAGACGCGACACCTGCAGCGATCGCCTGCTTGTCGGCAGCCTTGCTCCTCCACGAGGAGAGAATGGACGCGGTCGTGGCGGCAGATGCGAACGAAGAGCTGCCAGCGTCGGCAGACTGAGTGGTCTGGTGGCTGATGCGACGAGGTGGAGGTGGGGGAGCAGAGGGGAGCGCGACTGGACGAGAAGGAAGGACTGGTGGCGGGCCCATATCGTGAGAAATGGTGGGAGAAGACTCGGGTGCCGAGTACGAGAGGCGAGATGTAGTGTCGGTGGGAGTGGGCGCCTCGAGAGTGACGTCTGGGACGCTCGGTGCGTGGGATTCGGTGCGGGAGGTGGAGACGGCGGGAGTGTTGCTCGAAGTTGGGATGGAAATTTCGCCGACGGTGGATCGAATCGACCTTTCTGACGATGCGGGCGACGGCGTGCGAGTCGGCGAGTCCGTCAGCTTGCCCGGTGCGGTGAGAGAGAGAGCGGAGAGGACCGGAGGAGTTGAGGTGAGAACATCGTCAAAAGTGTCGGTGGTTGGACGGGCTGCCTCCTTCTCCTTCTCTCGATCCTTGGCTCGCTTCGTGAGAATGTCTCGCAAGCGAGACGCCGAAAGATCCTGTTCGGCGGTCGAGCCGGACGGGTCGGAGATGGTTGACGCGTCGCTGCTAGTCGTGGTGCGAGACAGAGTGCCGGCCGAGGATGGCGAGCCCGTGGCTGAACGTGACTGAGAGCCGAACCACGACCGCTTCTTCTCCGGAAGCGTTCCTGCCCCCGCTGAGGTCTCCTTCTTTCCATCCCTCCACGACGAGAGGCTGAAGCTCGACAACGAGCTCGTCGATCCTTTCGTCGAAGATGGAGGGACGTCGGGTGCGAACGTCGAAGAGCTTTGATCACCCTCAGAGGAGCGCCGCCTCCTTGGCCGCTGCCTGGCCGTTGTCTCGTTGACCTCGTCGCGCCCCGTGGACAGCACCGCCTCGCCAGGATGGACCTCGGCCTCGTCGACAACAGGATCCTCTTGACCGATCGCCGTGCTCTCATCCCCGGCACCGCCAGTCGTAGTGTTGACCTTCTTCTCCTTCCTCAGAGCATCTCCCCAGATTCCGGCTCGGTGCAGGTATTTCCGGCTGTCGAAGAACGCGATGTCGTCAAAGTGCGGCGCGACGATCGACTCCAAGACCTGGGAGAAAGATCAGCATTAGCAAGTCGAAAATCGAATTCAATGAGAGAGCTTAGGGTCAAGTCTTAAAGAAAAGATGGGAGACACTTACGATTTCGCGGATGCGAGACTCGATCGGCGAGGTGATCAAGCTCCACTTGATCTGCCGCGTGGAGACGACTGGTTCGACGTTGAGCACCATCCTTGGCATCGACGTAAATCCAAACCACAAGCGGTTGCTCGGCGGCTTCTTCATCTTGAGCAACATCGTTCCCTCAAGCTCCTTGAGCACGACAGCGAGGACGAGCCGAACCGAATAGGGCTTGAACCGCGATCCAAGGTTGATGGTCGCGACCGTCTCGATCGTGATCCTCATCTCGCCGACGTAACTGGCATGAACCTCCATACTCGCGTCTCCCTCGACGGTGAGCTCCTTGAGCATCGGTTTCGAGAAGAATGGCGCCGTCGAGCCCATGTTGACCTCGCGCACTTGAACCTCGGAGAGCATGCTGGGGGTCTTGACGCGCTTGAGCTTCTTGACGATCCGTGAGGTAATGTAGTCCTCGAGGCTTGCTGTTCGATAGACGGAAAGGAAGATGCGTCCGAGCATGGCGTTCATCCACCGCACAGGGATCGAGTCCGGTTGCTGGTCTATTCCGTCGACGAGGCGCGCCATGTCCTCCTGGTCGAAGATGGAGCGGTCCTTTGCGAGCGTCGCTGCTTCCGTCGGTCCTCCTGTAAGCTTCGACGCCTGAACGAGCGAGAAGTACCAGTCCTCCTTGTCGCTGTTGACCTTCGCGAAGAGGAACCACGGCAGCGGCTTGCTCGCCTCCATATCGTGCGTCGTCTCCTCCGACGCTGCGTCCCACTCCATCAAAGATTCCCCTCTGATCGCCTTGGGCTTCAAGCACATCGAGTTGCGTTTGGCGAAGAGTTCGCCGTCGATGCCGTCCTCCGGGTACAGTAGAACGTCATGCGCGCTGACCTCGATCGCGGCCCAACAATCGACCATCTCCTCCGTGTCGTAGAGGAACAACGTGTTCTGCTTCAACACCGCAAAGAACCGGTCCTTGGGCTTCGATCTCCGGGGATCCCTCGAGCGTTGATCCATGAACGAGCGGTACCCCGACACGAGCGCGCCGACGTACGTCCCCTCGCCTCCCAACAGCGGCTGGTACGACCGACGAACGGTGAGCCATCCTGCCCTGTAGACGACCGTAACCGCCTCGGTCTCGCTGTCGACTGCAGCTGCGTCGTCGTTGGTCGGGGCCTGGGGGATGCCAGTCTTGTGGGGGAGGTGGACGATCGGCGACGTAAAGAAGACGAGGCCGGCGAAGGTCGCGAGGCAGAGAGGGATGAATGTGATGCCACCGAGGACGAATGTCACCTGTACACAGGTCGTGTTAGTTCTGCTAGGCGCCAGCGCGGAGCAAGGGGAAGCTTCGAACGAGGAGCACGAGCGGGCTCAGCCTGCCTCGGGAGAAGCGTCATCAGCTGCCTCGCTCTGGAGCCGTAGTATGCACAGATTCAACACGTACATTGTCCCAGTGTGATCAGCAGTCCATCCACTCCCTATCGAGGCGAGGCGAGCAAGGTTCGAGGTTGATGCAAAGTGGTGGCGAAAGCAAGAGACAGCGCGGCCCAACGTGTTCACGTACTCCTGACCATTCGCCGCGTCGTGTCACTCAACCCCGTGATTTCTTTTTTTCGCTCTTCTCGTCTTCACGAGTAATAGATGAACAGTTGATGACCAAAACACTGCGAGACAACTCAAGATAGAATGTCCATAGTTTCAAGAGAAGAAAGGGGTGGGCAACGAGGTAAGAAAGTAAATAAACAAAGGGGGGATTTTGCAAAGACGGGTCATGCGAAGAACGAGGAGAGAACGAGGGTGGTATAAAACAGGAAGGGGCGAACGAGAAGGGAATCAAAACAAGCCAAATGGTAACAGTGGAAGAATGGGGAGCAGGTAGCCGAAGAACGGCGACATGTCGAACGAGCTGGTCGAGACCGTGCTGAGACCTGCGTCGTCAAGTCAACGGGTCAGTCTCCTTCGCCACAAACTTTCGATCGCAGAAACCACTAACCAGTTCCTTTGCAGTGGTTGTTGCTGTAAAGGAAAACGTCAGCCACATAAGCTCATTGGCGGAAGTGAGGAGGAAAAAAGAAGGGACGTACGAAGAGGTAGGCCAGCAACTCAAGTAGCGGCACCAGCTACACGCCTTGGAAGGGTCCGTCTCGTAAAAGTTTCGAATCAAGACCACAAACAACACTACCACGAGTGGCGCGGCGATGACTCGAAGGACGATGCAGATGATTCGGTGACGCTTCGTTTGGTGGATCATCGGGAACAGGACCTGTAAATGGACAGAATCAGCAAACACACTTGAGGCTTTTATATCAAACATGAACAACTGGCTTACGATGGCCATCAAGAGTCCAATGAGGAATCCACCGATATGCGCAAAGTTGTCGACACCTAAGAAGAGGAACGAGACCGTCAGATTATGGCCAAACCTACCTCTCCCAGCAACAAAGACTGACCGGGAACCAGCCCGAGTGCCAATCCCACCACGATCTCCAAGATGAGGTAGAATAGCTTTCGTTTAGGCTGATACTCAATACCTGAGCAGGGAGAAGCTCGTCAATGCTGAAAGGCTTGCCAAGCCCAGAGGAGGAAAGCGACGAACTCCAGTGAGCAAACAGGTCCACCAAGATCGCGGCATGAGTTCCAAAGATCTTCATGAAGACAAGTATGAACAAGCTTTCCAACACCATTGAAAAGCGATCGTCAACTCACAGCACCACTCGCCCCGACTGAAGGCTGTCCCACGAGCGCAAAGTTGGCGCCCAACACGAAGCCGAAGATTCCCGCCGGAAGGAAGAGCAGCAAGAACTTGGGCGTGCCCATCTGGCGCTCGACCTGTAGCAGATCTCACATGAGCAAACTGTTCACTTGGTGGTCCTACAGGAAACGAGAGTTGACGAACCTGAGCAGAGCTGACGAGAAGCGCGATCATGTTCAAAGCGAGATGGACGATTCCCGCGTGGAGAAAGATGGGAACGAAGAACCTGAAGCTCTGGTTCGGAGACTCGGTGGGGAAGCCGCCAAAGCCGCAAATGTCGGACATCGAGCCTGTAGGACGGGAGTCGCGTCAGCCTAGTTGAAGCTAAAGTATGGAAGGAAGACGAACATGTGGCATCTTGAGAAGTGACGCTAGAGCTAGCCAAGTTGGTGTAAGGAAGACAGACCCAGTCGATATCGGAGACCTGGTGGGAAGGAGGGTGTGTCAGGTTTCGGTGGCGCTCAGCGAAGCCTAGGCACGACGTACGTTGCTGATGAACTTGATGCAACCGGCGAACCTCGCGCCCATGTTGATCAACACACTCCCAGAGGGTCCAATCATGACGTTGACCGAAGGCTTGGTCTGGATGGGAGAGCCAGTCTCCGCAGCCTACGAGGAAATCGAACACGTGTCAGCCCCTTCGGCCCCTCACCCGTCGCCATCGGCTTCTTTCCCACTTCAACCACGCCTCAAGCAAGGAACCGTTGACTCACCATGTGCACAAACTCGTAAATCATGACCGCCGTGCAGATGACGGCGAGGATCCAACTCGCGACGGGGTACCTCTGCACGCCCAACCCCTTCTTATGGTCTTCAATCTTCAACGGCAGCGGCGTCGTGTCGTAGATCCACCTCTGCAAGAGCGGCGCATGCTTCATCATCGAAGGGTCCTCTGGATCCGTCGGTCCCTGGAAACCCCTCCCGGTCGGGGGGTACGAGTTCTCGCCGTAAACGCTCTTCCCGCCGCCGTACGACGAGGCGTCTTCCGCATGCGGCTGTTTAAAGCTCCTGGCATACGAGAGTGCCGACGCCATTGCTGTAGACCCGACCCTCCGTATACCTCCGTTTCCACCGCCCGGCACGTCCGCGTTGGACCCGAGGCGACTCTCGAGGTCACGCTCCTTGGTGCGCGAGTACTGCTCGTAAGGGTCCACATACGCGTCCTCGTCCGCTCCCACAGCAGCATAACCTTGGTAAGGCTTGACGTTAGAGCCGGACATAGATCCCTCCTGGAACCCGGCGATGGGCGCCGCGCCAGGGACGAGTGGTTCGTTGACGGACGAGCGCTCCCTGCCGTGAAGGTTCGAGCTCGAGCGGTACGCGTCCGCGACTTCGGGGTCTTCCTCCTCCTCTGGGTAGTAGGACTGCTGTTGCTGAGCGTAAGAGGCTTGAGGAGCTCCACCGCTCCCACCCACGCCGCCACCGACGACGGTGCTCCTGTCGTCCTTCAACATCTCCGGAGGGACCCACTGGTAGCTCTCCACCGGCTCCGGATCCTCAGTGATAGGGTCGGAGGATGGCAGAGGTCTCGGACCCATGACTTTTTTCTTGCCAGTGAACGCCCTGCCGAGCTGAGAGACCGAGTCCCCGGGACGGATCGTGCTCGCGTCGTCGGTCCAGTGGAACTCGCCTTCCTCTGGTGCTTCAGGTCTGGCGAAGGGTGATGCATGGATGGGAATGGGAGGAGGAGGGCCGTAGGAGCTGGTGGGAGGAGGCGGAGTTCGGGCGGGACCTCCTGAAGCGTACGACGGCGGCGCGTTGAGGTTGTGGGCCAGCACTCCTCGCGACGGGGGCTGGTAGGCGCCGTGGTTGTCGTCTGTGGTGTAGTCATCCTCGTACGATCCCTCGACGGTCCCCTGAGGCTGGACGCTCGCGAAGCCCGAGTTTTTGACGGACGCGAGATACGCGGTCGAGTCGCCCTGTGGCGGCGTCGTCGCTCGCCGAGACATGGTGGAAGAAGTGGTGGCAGGCGAGAAAAGTACTGCAAGATCTGGTGGGTCGAACGGGGGCGGCGAGGACGCCAGGAGAGGAGCGAGGGTTGGGCGAGAGCGTACGGTGCGCGCTCAGCTGCGTCTTGGTTGACTGATGCTTCTGCGCTCGCGTTGGCGGTCGACGGGGGCTGTCCTGCCGAGTGTTGCTGCTCTGTCGACGTGTCGTCTGCGCTGGCGATGCTGACGGATCGTCGTCGTCGTCGTCGTCGTGTGGGAGGAAGGGGGAAGGGACGAGGAAGGTGCGCGGAGGAGCGCACGCTTGGCGAAAAGGAGTCTCCGGCGTTGAGCTGCCTCCGCCGCAGGAGCTGCTGCACCGCCTCGACTGCCGTCGCCCTTCCAACTTGCATCGATTTAGTCAAGTCACACTTTGCGTACAGACCAACTTTGTTTCCTTCGTACCGCCAGAGCACACAGTCGAGTCCGCTCTGCGTATGAAGGAACTCCGGCTCGCACCGCCCGTGCGCGTCTTCGTCGTCTCGTCCGGAACTTGCGTAGTCGAAAGTGTGCACAATGGGAGTATGACTGTAATGCAGACAATTACGGAATCGACAAAGCTACCTTGAGCCATTTAACAAGAAGCCAATCCTCCTTGCTCATGTCGTCGCGGAAATGCTTCTTGAGAATCTCGATCGACTCGCGCGAGATCATCGCGATGATTTCGTCTTTGTCGTCGACTGTAAACGGCAAGAAATAGGTCAGAAGAGTCCAAAAGTGCTTTTCCTTAATGATGAGAAGGCTCACAGTGACGTCCGTACTGCTTAGCACTCTCGTAAGACGCGTGCTCGATCTTGACGGCGACTCCAGCTCCAACATCACTCTTCTTCACGACCTCCTTGACCTTGTGGTTGATCTCAAGCGATGTACTGGCGAAGAATAAGTCAGTAAGAAGACAGACCGGACAAGGAGGATGGACAACGTACACCTTGCCAAGCGAGATAACATCTTTCGCCTTGGTCTCGGGATCGGTCTTGACCACACAGAGCGGTGTTCCAACTCGAAGCGTTCCCTCAATGATATCGCACCCGAGGATAATGGCTATAGATGAGGATCGTGAGCCAAACTGCTTCGCTCAAGAAGGAAAAAGAAGAGGACGAACGATCACGCTTGGCGAAGCAAGCAATCGTCTTGAGTCGGACGGGGAAGACGGCCTTGGGTGCCGAGTCGATACGCTTGGCCTCAACAACAGCAGCGTTGTAAGCGGTGAACTGGTCGAACAGGTGGTAGATGATGTCGGCTGGTGTCAAAAAAACATCAGTACGGTCCATTACAACACGTGGCGTTGAAGCGAGGCGAAACGAACCCTTGAAGATCTTGATACCGAGCTCGTCGGCGAGCCTCTCGGCTTCCCTGTCAACGGGAACATCGAAGCAGAGAATGACACAGAACTCCTTCGCCTTCTCAAGCATAGACGCCGCGCGCATGACGTCCTTGCGGTGGACGGGACCGATGTTGATGCCCGAGACCTGGAGCAAAGCAAAACATCAACAACTATTCAGGCGCATACGATAAGGAGCTGAAGCACTCACGGGAATCTTGCTAGTCCGCAAGAACTCAAGCAAAGCCTCCAACGATCCAAGCGTCGACGCCTGAACACTGACACCACGTCCCGACTTGTCGACCGAGTTCATGAGATCCGTCAAGTCGGACATAACCTCCTCCCTCAACTCGTCCTCGTCGTCGTCCTCGCCGATGACCAAGAGTCGGGATCCGGCGATCGCCTTCTCGAGCTCGGGAGCAACAATCTTGATACCAAGCGAGGCCTTGACCTCCTTGTGGTGAACGTACGATCCCTGCAACGCACTGAATGTCAGAAGGAGATCGGATGGAGCCAAAAAGTTGAAGAGCATACCTTAACACGCATCTCCTTCATGGGCTGAGGAGTGAGCAGCGCTCGGACCTGGGTCGAGATGGCGCCGTTGAGACCACAAACGACGATACGGTCACCCTCACGGAGCACACCGTTCGACAAGACGACATCGATCGTCGTTCCCAATCCCTCAATCACCTTGACCTCAAGGACGGTACACTCGAGCGTCGAGATGTACATGAGGCGCTCAGCCATACGCTCCTGAGTGAGCTTGATGATGAGCATCAGCATGTCGGGCACTCCCTCTCCGGTGTGGGCGGAAGTCGGAACGAGCGAGACGACACGAGCGAAATCCTTGTTGGCGTAGTAAGGAGCGGAGTTGAGACCTTGTTCGGCGAGCTGGACGACGGTCTTCTTGAGACGGTCGTCGAACTCGCGCTTGACGGCTTCGGACTGCTGAGCGAGAGACGCCTGGAATCCACCGTCCTTGGTCGCCTTCCAGCCGTAGAGACGATCGATCTGTTAAACAAATTAAAGATCAGCTTTACCAATCAAACCAGACTTTCAATATCAAAGCAACGCGCCTTGTTGAGAGCGACAATGAATGGCGTCTTGCCCTCACGAAGAAGTCGGATCGACTCGATAGTCTGAGGCTCGAGACCGTGCTACAAGACAAATCAAAGCTAAGTCAGGAGCGATCAAAAAATGTTCAGATACACGCACCATGATATCGATAACGAGGATGGCGATGTTGCAGAGCGACGAGCCACGTGTTCGCAGGTTGGTGAAAGACTCGTGACCGGGCGTGTCGATGACGAGAAGACCGGGCAGCTTGTACTCCTTGAGGTCGGCCTTGGAGATGAAATGTGTGAGTGCTTGAATTGCTGAGATCGGAAGGCAAAGACCTCACCTCGCCGAGAACTGAGGTCTTCGCTTTGATGGCGTCCATGGGGAAGTACGTGGCTCCAATTTGCTGCGTGATACCTCCAGCTTCTCCCTCCTGGACGTTCGTTTGACGAATCTGGGGAGAGAAAATGTTCAGCACTAGTATCTGTTGCCCAGAGGTGGGGAAAACACCCACCTTATCGAGAAGCTTGGTCTTTCCGGTATCGACGTGACCGAGAATAACACAGATAGGACTCCTGAGGTCGTCCTTGCTCCTCGCCGCAAACGCTTCAGCGTTCTTCGCCAACCTTCTCTCCTTGGCCTCAGCCTTCCTCTGCGCGAGCTGACGCTGAGTGGCCGTCAATTCATCCTCCGAGTCCTCATCCGAGTCGTCCGAGTCCTCATCCGAATCGTCCGAATCGTCTGAGTCAGAATCCTCCTCCGAGTCGTCGTCGTCGTCGTCAGACTCCTCTTCAGACGAGGACTCCTCGACGGGAGCGGCCTTGCCCTTGGCAGGAGCTTTGGCGCCAGGCTTGGATGGGACGGATTTGACGGGGGCGGGAGGGGTCTTGCCGTTGGCTGGAAAACAAGAATCAAGTCAGTATCGAAGTGAAGAAACTGAGCGAGAAAAGTCGACGAACCCTTGGCAGGGGCCGCCTTCGCGGGAGCAGGAGCGGCTTTGGGCTTCGCGGCGACGGGCGCAGGAGCCGGCGCTGGCTTCTCCTCCTCCTCCTCACTGCTAGCATCCCAATCGTCCTTGACGTCGTCCTTCTCAGCCGGCTTCTCCTCCTCACTCTCCGCATCCCACGAATCCTTGACGTCGTCATCGTCGTCCTCTGCCTTCTCCTCCACCGCAGGCTTGACCTCCTCGACCGGCGCGGGAGCAGCCTCCTCCTTCTTCTCCGCCTGAGGTCCCCTCTTCTTCTTTGCATAGACGACCCTCTTGGGAGCGGGCGCAGCACCCTCCTCCTCACCCCGGTTCAAGCCAGCGACGACGGCGCCAGACGCCATCAGCGCCTTGAGTCGGGCCTCGGCGGCCGCCTTCTCGGCCTTCTGCTTGGGCGTGAGAAGCTTGCCCTCTTTACGAAGTCGGTCCTGTTTGGCCTGTGAGTGGCGGCGCGATGGCGACGAGTCAGCGCGAGATGGGAGAGCGAGAAGCGAGGAAACAGTCACGCACCTTCTCCTTCTCTTTCTTCGCTGCCTTAGCCTCGGCTACCCGTTTCGCCTCTTCCTCGGCGGCCTTCTCCTCCGCCTCTATCCTCCTAGATAAGCGCGAAAAGGGACGCGAATCAGCAAAATGCCACGTAGACCTGAACTCCCAAAAAAGACGCACTCTCGTTCCTCTCGCTCCAGTCGCTCAGCCTCCTCAGCAGCAGCCCTCTGCGCCTCGACCATGGCCTATAGGAGTGAACATTTCGTCACCTTGACCCGTAAACTCGTGCGACACGCAGAAAAGAAGAACGCACCTGCAACGCGGCAATACGCTTGCCAGCAGCTCCTTTTGGTGCGGCAGGTGGTGGAGGGGGCGCCTTCTCTCCAGCAGCCTTCTTCTTCTTCTTTTTCTTGTTCTTCGACGAGGCTTCTCCTCCCTCCTCAGCTCCGTCCTCCTCGTCACCTCCCTCGGCGTCAGGTGCTGGCGTCGGAGTGGCGGCTTCGGCCTCAGCGGCGGGGGCAGGAGCAGATCCACCAGCAGCCTTCTTGGCAGCAGCTTGAGCCTTCTTCTTGGCCTGCGAAAAGGGTAAAAGGGAAAGCAACGGAGGATCAGCGCCTCGTCTCCCCAACAGTGTCGCGCCTTCAGCGAAGAAAGAACGCGGAACGCACCTTCTCCTTCTCCTTCTTGAGCTTTTCCTTCTCCTTCTTACTCAAAACACCCTTGGGCTCGTCGTCGGCAGCCTCCTCAGGCTCCGCCTTGGCCGCAGCGGGAGCATCGATCTTCGCGGCCTCCACCTTGTCGGCGAGCTCGTCGACCTCGTCGTCGCTCTCGGCCGCCTTCTTCCCACCCTTCTTGCCACCCTTGGCCTTCTTTCCCTTCTTCTTATCATTGTCGAGCTCCTCCATCCAATCGTCTCCAGCCTCGATGGGCCCCTTCTTCTCCACAGGCTCCTCCACATCCTCCGCTGGCTGAGCAACCTCGTCATCGCTCTCAACAGCCTTCTTTCCGCCCTTCTTGCCACCCTTGGCCTTCTTTCCCTTCTTCTTGTCGTTGTTGAGCTCCTCCATCCAGTCGTCACCGGCCTCGATGGGGCCCTTCTTCTCGACAGGCTCGTCTTCGGGGATGTCGAACTGGTCGTAGTCGACCTCGGCGCCCTTCTTCTTCTTTTTCTTGTCCTTCTTCGATGCATTGGCCTTGGCGATCATGCTAAAGAGGGCTGGCGTCAGCAGTGCGCCCTGCGAACCGCGCATCACCTCGCCGACACTCTGTAACGCTGACTCGCTGGGCCTCGATTGCCACTCTCTTCCGCGTCCAAACACCTCCAAATCAAAGACAAGCACTCACCTCATCAAACCGTCGTCGTCGTCGTCGCCCTCCTGCATCTCGATGTCATCATACGGCATGAACGTCGCCTTCTTCTGAACGATTGGCGGCTCGTCCTCGCTGTCACTCGCTCCGGCAGCATCGGCAGGAGGAGCGGTCTGTTCGGCAGCAGGCTTGAGCTTCGCTGCGAGAGCAGCCCTACAACAGAAGTTTCGTTCGCGAAAGCGCGAGACAAGTCATTAGCACGACTCTCGTGACGGCCCCCATCCGCCTTTTTTTCGACGGCGCGCGACGTGGGGGCTGACGGAAGAAGAGGAGGATGGACGTACCAGTGCTCGTCGCTGTCTGAATCGTTCTTTCCTTTCTTTCCTTTGCCGCCCTTCTTCTTTGGTGGCATCGTGGGCGGACGTTTGGGGTGGCGGAAGCGATCAAAGAGAGTCCTGGGCAGCCTTTGTCCCTGTGCGCCGCCGCATGGAGGAAACTGACTTTCGGCGCGAAAAGAAGAGTAATTGACGTGGCAGCTGAATTGCTCGCATGTCTTGGTAACTGAACACTTGACATCACTTCTTATGAGATGTGCTCCATGAAGCTCTTCAAGCTTTTTCATCTTCGTGCGTTCCTAAGAGGCGACAGCGGTTACCATTCTCAAAGAATCGTCACCCTGGCAAACATATTCCCTCGATCTACCAAGGAATCTCTTTCCCCTCGAAATCCCTCCAAGCGACCCTTTTCTCCCTCTGAGCCTCCGCCACCCTCCTCAAAATCCCCTCACAACTATCGACAATCTTGACAGGCGCCTCCGCCATCCCCCAAGCTCGAGCCCCACTGTTCCCAAGATCACTCTGCACAAAGCCGGGCTGGATGGCGAGGAAAGTGATGGTTGGGTGCTCTTGGTGCATTTCTGTGGGTGTGTAGGGGCCGGAAGGGAGAACGGTCAGCACACGTGGTTAAGGAGAGGGAAAAGAGGAGAGACGGACTGCAGAGGAGGAAGTTGGCGGCAGCCTTTGAAGCTCCACTGATAAAAAAACAGTGTGTTTGTGTCAGAGTTATTACCTAGCCTTTCCAGAATGATAGGAGCGGCTGGACAACTCACTAAGCACCAAGAGGGAACGGCAAAGCAAGCCCCATCGAGCCCGCGTCGGAAGAAATGAGAATAAACTTTGGCTCAGTGCTCTGACCAAGAAGGTTGTTTGTCGTTTGGAAAAGGATGAGAGGGCCTTTCGTGTTGACGTCGAAGTGGGCTTGCAGCGCCTCAAGAGAGACTTCGGCGATGGGCGAGGCGTCTTGTGCGATTCCGGCCTGTGGGTATGGAGGAGTACTAAGCCCAATGGGTTTAACGCGAATCATCCGGAAAGTGCTGGATCAATACGGCTACCCCACTCACGTTAGCGATCACGACATCAACCTTTCCGTATAGCTTCTCAATCTCGCCAGCGACAGCTTGAGCGTCTTCGACTGAGGTAGAGCTCAATTTGACGATACGAAGCCGACCGTCTTGCTTCTTTGAGAGCTCTACGAGATCATCCGATCTGGAAGGATCCCTCGTGCCGGCGAACACGACGGTGTTGGGTTGGGCGACGAGCTGCGACACGAGGCCAAGGCCGATTCTGCGAGTGGGACGATTTGTCAGACACGGTGGGCATAGAGATATGAGTTGGTTAATGGGTCCTACCCTCGGTTGGCTCCGGAGACTATTCCACCAAAGGCAAGGTCAGTTTATTCTGTCGAAAAAAGAACCACGTGGCGCTCACTGAGGTAGACGGTGGGAGAAGCCATCATGTGGGTGTAGCTAGTTCTGAATGAGAGAAGATGGCTTAGCCAGTGATGGTGGAAAGAAGAGAGGCAGGCGAGGCAACGCGCTCAGGTACCCACGCGACATGGCCTTCGGGCACCGGGCGAGCGAGACGAGTCACGCTCCGGGAGACGTGGCCCGGGAGCGTCGGAAGCGTCTCGCCGTCCAGTTTGTCAAGCAGGCCATATAAAAGTTGACTTACACTGCTGCGTTCATATTAAAAAACTGGGTCTGTGAGGTCTCTGCGAATCAAGGCGCGGTTTCAGACGTGGCCGTTCAACTCAGCAAAAAAAAGAAACGACTTACCTTACTTTCCTTGCTTTCCGTTTTCCTTGTTTATTATACACCCGAAGTGTATATCGTATGTCAACCTAAAGAAATCAGCACCCGTTTTCGAATGACTGCAACACCGGCCGGGGTGTTGAGCCACTCTCAGAGCCCGCACGCGCTCCAGGTGCTGCTCGTGGCCGAGACTGCGGATCGAGGGGACCGGAGAAAAGGCAACCAAAGGCCGGCGACTTTGATCGCCCTCTCCCGGGCTCGATCCCACAGCGGACGCAGGCCAAGTACTGCCAGGGAAAATATCGTGGGAATAAATCCTTTGATCGCATTTCCTTAGACCTGCTCCACGAGGGTTGAACGGTGAAAGTGGGCGCGCGAAATGCCAGAGAGGTACGAGTGCGCATGCGGGCGACGTGGTGCTTCAAAGGAAGGGATGGAGGGTCGAGGTGGTGAGTTGACGGGTGTACAGAGGTGTTTCGACTTGTTGAGGTTTCAGTAACTATTTGCGGGAGTGGAAGCTGCTTGAAGGCGGGCTTGACTCCGTGCATGGGTGATTTGCGAGGCCTCGTCAGACTATAGTGTCGTTGAGGACACCGGCTCCATCCCTTTTCGACACGGCTGCTCGACCTATTTTGCGAGCCATCTTTCCGCCATCCAAATATCGCACGATTTGGGTCGGAAATCCGGGCGTCATGACTGAGCCACCCGGGGCCGCAGGCTTCCTCTCGACAAACACACAGCTTCTCCAAGATGTGCGCCCAGTCTCCAGGCTTTCCTTTGCCACGCCCGATTCCCCGTGAAAAAATTCTGACTGCATGCTGTTGAATGTGCTTAGTGCCTCGAGGTGTGCTCCCAACTCTGCGAAGTCAGACACCAAGCATGGTACACCGCCAACTATCTCGAAGCCGTTATCGACGAGCCGGTTCCGGAGGATCCAGAGCTGCGAAAGGTGTGGAATTTGTGCTGCAAAAAGTTCGGTGAACTCGAGATTCTTGCTTCTTCTACGCATGCTGACTGATATTGCGGTTACGTGTTCAAACCTACGCGAGAACCGTGGAGGAACCGAACGTTCGTCCGGCTCTTCTTCGTACCTTCAGAGGGTGCTTTTCACGTTTCAATAGTGACTTCATTTTGAGCCACAACTCCGATACAGTGTGACGAGAGCGACAAAGCTGTTCGGACCAGAACTTGGTGCAGACGAGCAGAATTTTGACGTCGACGAGGGCGAGTCCGACGAGTGGCGGGAAACTATGAGGGAGTGTAGGAGTAGGAGGGAACTTCTTGATGGAACCGTGTGAAGAGGGGAGAGCTGGTCAGGCGATGACGTTGTGTGATGGGCATGAAGGCGGCTTCGAAGTCGCGAAAGCGTTGGATTTGTTTCATCGTTGTCCTTTCGCTGATGTGATATCCTGAAAGTTCTTGGAAGAGAAGAATGCAAAGATTGTGCATTTGCGTCCTCTCCACTACAAGTCCTCGCTGTACAACTAAAGCAATCCTCGACTCGAAGCACCCACACGTGTCTCTCTCTTCCCCCTCATCTCGACTGGCCAACGAATGGCTCACTCAGGAAGCATCTTCCAAAGCTGTGACTTTCAGCGATACTAAGTAGATGAAGCAGCCTACCACACACGACCATTGAAAAGATTCCTGGGTTGAGACCGTGTCTCGTCGAAGGTGAGACTTGGGCCGTTGGGCGCTTTGTTCAAGGGGTGAGACACGGGGCCACCTCATCGCCTTTGTGCACTCACAGAAGGCCTTCTTGAGAGCACGGTAGAAAGATAAGTATAAGTTTTAACAGAATAGAGCGAAGTCCCCGGAAGTTGCAAGTAAGCGAGGAGGTATCAAGAGCAAGATCGTGCTGGATCGGGATGCCGATGTCGCCGCGAGCGTCTCTACATATCCTCAAGAACGTAATTGCATCCACGACTCATTATGCTGAAGCCACGAAGAAACCTTCGATAGCATTCTAGTGCTTAAGAGCTCGTTCATGCTCTGCGTGAAGGCAAAAAGACCACGTAGACACCAACTGACGCTCCTCCTTCCTATCTTCGACGCTCCCGATCGAGATTTCCACGACCATTGTTCTAGTCTACAGCCTTGAGAATTGAAAGAAAAGGGGGCACTCCTAGCACCCGTTCCTCCCTGGGAGTGATGCGAACGACAGCACGACGACGAACCCTCGTTCATTAGCAGCAAGCGAACCGTCGTGCTCTGACCGCAGAGATGAAACGGGGGTCCCACATTCTCGTCCTTTGCACGGCGCGCTCTCAGGCTCTCTCCACAGAACAAAACACGCACAGCACAATCAACTCACCCGCGTGGAGACCCCAGATCGGAGCGAGAGATTACCTCGGTGCGCAGAGCGACCGGACGTAAACAAAACCTTGCAGCAGAGCCAAGGGGGGCTGTGGGAAAGAAATCAACAAACAAAGGACCATCCGATGCTCCTTCTCTCTCCCTTATCTTCCCTTCCTATTACCTCTCCAACCCCTCCCTCCCACCAGCGCTGCCAAACCACAATGACCAAGCTCGCTCGTATCCCAACTCCCTCGCCCACCCTCTCCCTCCCTTACTTCCCCCCACCAGCCCGCTCACGGAGTCCGTCCCGTCGCTTCAAGTCCATCCCCTTCCCCTCAATCGAACACCAACCCCACTACGGCAACAAAGTCGCGCAGGACGTCCTCGACTCGCCGAGCACCATCAGCGTCCCTTACCTCCCTTACACCGACTCCCCCCAATCCTCTTACTCGACTCTTGTCATCCCCCCTCCAGTCATCGATACTGCGGACCCTGTGCTTCCCCCGTTTCATAAACAAACGCCATCGACATCGCCTTCCGCATCGACGTCCACCTCGTCCGTAACGAACGGCACGCGGCGCTCGACCGGGTGCTCGTCAATCTTCACTGAGATGCTCGATGAGGTGGAGTGCGGGCCAGCAGTAGGGCAGTACGAGGGGAGTCATGTTGAGTGGGGTGCCGGAGTTGGAGGTGCGGTGGGGAAGGTGGTTGGGGCTGCGGCGGGTGAGAAGCGTAGAGGGAGGTGGACACGTCGTGGGCGAAGGGTTGTTGGAGTGGCCGCGGGGTTGGCGGTGACTGCGTCGAGGGCGATGAAGGCGTTGCTGAGGTGCTGAATTGGGGGGTCAAGGTGGAGCTGGTCATGAGGAGAGGAGAGAATGGTGCCGGGAAGCGTGGCGAAGGGCAAGGGAGGGTTGTCGCTGTGAAGGACACTGGTTGTCTGTGCTTTCGTCAGTGTATGTACAGTGTTGCAAAGGGTGTAAAATGTAAATCAAAACGTACCATCAGTTCTCACGTTCTCGAGTGCTGCCCTCCTCCTTTACTAACGCACGCTCAGCACCGCCATCGACCTCCCACCCTTCTCTCGTCTCTCCAGTACCCAGCCCACCGCCACGAGAGGCATGCAAGAAAACGAGAACTCTGATTTACACTCACTCACTTCAGTCATCCTCCCCATCGCTGTCCAACAAGAACGGTGCCTCCTCCCTCGCCCCACCTCTTCCCCTCTGCGCCTCCAAATCCCCTCCCATCGCCCTCCTCTCATTCGCCAACGCCTCGTCATCCTCGAGGTCCAAGTCGAGAGAGAAGGCGTAGTTTCTAGCTGATGAAAGGTCGATGGGTGCTGGTCTTGTGAAGACGTTCTTCCCGCTCCTGTGTGAGGAAACGGTGACGTGGTTGTTTGTTTACCCGTCAGCGTGATTGTGAGTGACAGCAGGGAGGAGGAAAGACGCACTTGCGCATGACGAGGGCGAGCCTGCCAAACTGGAACAAGTTACGGGCGATGAGGAGGAAGGTGTCGAACACTTCTTCTCCCTTCGCCGAGCAGCCCGAGAAGAAGATGACGAGGAGGGTGATGCCACAGAAGATGGTGATGGCGAGGTCGAGGGTGTTGTAGTAAGATTTCCAGAATTGCTGTTGTTCCGCAAGTGTATACATTGGTTGATCAGCTTCCTTCGGACCTGGACCGAAGACGGACACGGGAGGCGGATGGAAGGGAGGGCAGCGCGCACCTTGCCGAACGCGACGAGGCGGACCGAGACCTCGAGGATCATTGTTGTGTTTACGATGATTTCGAGGATGTAGAAGGTTAATGTCGGGCAGTCGGACAGCACGCTGAGCACGACCGTGGCGAGGCTAGACGGGCGCACAACAATGGGTCGTCTGTCAGCTCGGCCCCGCTGTGTCCGTCCGAGGGTAGAGGCTGGGTACGCACGAGAGGAATGCCATGCATAGGTATAGATAGATGTAGAACTGAGAGAAGATGAACCTGGGAAGCAGTGGGGCAAGTCAGACGCAAGCTCGGGCGGCGGCGGTAGGCGGAGAGGGGCGGTCACCTGTTGGATACTCCTGCGGCCACGGAAGCTCGGTCAACACCAGCGTTCCTTCACATATGCCAGAAATGCTCACCTTTGATGGCCTCGGCCCGAGAGACAAAGTGCTGGCTCCGTGATGGTCTGCAGACACCCGAGCGGGATCAGCGACGAGTGCCACGACGAGACGAGCGGGAGGCGAGCAGGACGAGCTCACGCGGGAGTGGTGTTGTCCGAGTATCGCGGCGAGTCGCCCAGTGGTGGTGTCTGGCTAGGCGAGTTCATCCTCTGCACCAGCGTCGGCGATGATGGCTGCTGAATCTTGGGCGGATCGTCGTGGATCGTGCTCAACCTTGCGCGCGCCCGCCGGCCGACTTGGCGATTTCGCGTTGTTGTTTCGCCTGGCCCCTCTGAGCGTCCCCTCGCTTCCCTCCTTTCGCCCTCATTTCTCTCACTACTTTTCTTACTTGAGATCAACACAAATGCCACCATCAAGCAAGAAAGAGAAGAAGCCTCGCGTGATCGACTCGGACTCGGACGACGACGCGCTCCTCCGCGCGCCCAAACTCGAGCACCGCATCGACGACCAGTACCTCAACCGGAAAGTCGAGAGCCAGGTCGGCGCGACGAGGCTCAAGCAACTCGTCACGGAGCTCACGATCGCCGGGAAGGAGCTCGGCAAGTGCTTGGAGGTGCTCACCGAGGTCGCGGGGGACGTCGCCTCGACGCTCGCGAAGCACGAGGGCGAGATGAAGGACGGCGTCATTCCAGAAGATCCTGTACGTGGTTCATGCTTCCATGTACACTGCTGGAGATAGGTGAGCTGAACAGAGTCCTGGCGATGCGGGATTGCACGAGAGCAGGAGCAGATCGCGACGCTCGACAAGGAGTTCAGGACCGTGGTGGACAAGCAGACCGAGATCGAGATCCGAACAAAAGTCCTGTCGGAAATGAGGGAAAGGAGTGTCTTGAGGGCAGACATCGTGAGTCTCCCTTTCGTTCCACCTGCAACACCACACACAGCTAACGCGCGTCTCAACAGCGCAATGTCGAGCAGCTGTACAAGGACCAGGTCAAGGCCCCATTGGACCAATACCGCGCCAAAACATCTCGTCAAAAGTATGCAGAGAACGAGACCTACGCCTCCTTCCGTGCTTTGGTCTGGGTGCGTCCTCTTGTCCTCGTCTCCTTTGAGCACGGGCGCGCCGCGTCGTGACTTGGGACGCGTCAGTTTTGACATTTGGTCCTCTTCGCGCGCGCAGGAGAACCTCTACGATGGTGCAGCAATGCCGGATATCAAGAAGATGATTCCTGCTGGTCAGTCTATTACATCTTTTCTTCTCACGTCGGAAAGAGGATCAAGAGCTGACGTGTTGGTTGATTTGGCTCACGCAGAGGATAACGACGACGACGACTCAGACGACGAGATTGAGATCGGGGCCCAAGTCACCGACTTTAAATGTCCTCTCACCCTCTCACTTCTCAAAGAGCCCATGAAGAAGTCCGTCTTCCCCTCCCTCCTTCAGTTCCTATCCCCCTCTGACCCTACACCCACTCTTCGCAGCCCAGCATGCAAGCACCACTTCTCCAAAGCCGCCATCCTCGACATGCTCGCCCACTCCGAAAAAGACGCCAACGGCAACTCTGTCTGTCCGACGTCGGGTTGTCACGCGAGGTTCAAGAAGGAGGATCTAGTGCTCGATAAGGCGTTGGAGAGGCGTGTGGCTGCTTATGTCGAGAGGCAGAGGGGAGGCGAAGGACAGAAAAAGTCGACGCAAAAGTTTGTGGCGGTCAGTGATAGTGAGGATGAGGTGGAGGAGTGATTGAGGTTGGCGAAGGCGGGGGAGGGCTTCTGTTGGTGAGGGTAAAGAGGCTTTTTTGTTGTATGCTACTTGTTTTCACTCCTAACAAAAAGAACTTCCTACTAAAACGGGCTAGAGACGGGTTTTGTAGTCGCTAGCTCTGAAGCGACGTCTTAACCCCTCGAAGTCAGCGAGACCACGTGTCGCGAGACGGTTCCTAAGAAACTGGTGCGTTTGTGTTACAACAAATGGCGCTGTAACAGCGTTTTGCGTATTTCCTACTGATTCGGCGAATGCCCATGACCCTGATCCTGAAACCACCCTAAATGTCGTCCACCTCATCCGTCATGATTGAATCGTCCTTAAACTCAAAGTCGATCCCACGCGCCGCACAAGCCACCGCCACGGCATTGATGTTGGCCTCCCCTCCCCACAACTCCGTCGTATCGACAATTACGAGCTCTCGTAGATGAATCGTAAGCGAAGGATCCGCCAAAGCCGTCATGAGGGTGTTGCCGAACCCCAGCAAGCTACGATCGTTGAACGCTTGCACTCGAAGCGCGACGAGGGAAGGAGGGAGGATGCGGAAGAGGTTCGAAGAGATATTGGTGGAAGAGACGGAGAGGGAAGTGAGTCGAGTGAAGTGTCGGAGAACGCGGTCGAAGAGCGGGACTGCGTCGTCGTCGAACCGCTCCAGCTCGTCGAGCGTTGGGTTGGAGCAGTACTGCAACGTCTTGACCGAGTTGACGCACGTCATCAACGCGTCGGCCGTGTCCTCGATTGAGAGGAGGCGTTCCTGGTAAAGATCGACGTGCTCCAACGTTGGGCCAGCGGCGATGATGAGGTCAAACACGCATTCCTGCTGAAGTTCAGCGCGGATCGAGAGTTTCGTGATGGGGATAGTGGGAAGGGGCAAGCGGGGCGTGACGATCCTGTGATGGTTGAACCGAATGTCGAGTTCGAGTCCGGTGAGAGTGGGGAGAATGAGGTCAAAGTTGGCCGAATAGAGCAGCTCGTCCCAGTCACCTCGAGGGAGACGTGGCGAGACGACGAGCGAGAGGAGCGCCTTGGAGCGCACGGCGGGGATCAAAGTCGCCCTTACGGAGGATTGGAGTGGTCGAACTTGGAGGTGAAGGATGTTTGGGCACTTGTCAATCACTTCGACGAGCTTCGCCGACGCGGCGGCCTGTCCATGTCCGTCGTTCGCCTCGTCCTCCATTGCCAGCGACAGGCCCACAACCAGCGCCCTCACCATTCCCGCAAGGTCCGGCCGGTTCCTCACTGTCTCCAAAAACCTATCCGCGGCTCTCTCGCCGACGACGACGACCGACTGGTACAGCACCAGCGTCGCAGCCGGTTCCCACTCGCGGCAGATCGTGGCGTACGGCAGGATCGTCCTGTTGCTCTTCCACTGCACGTACCTCCCACCGCTGGATATCTCTCGGTCCGTGTCCCGAGACTGGTACATGATCTCGAGCGTGGCCGTATATGGGAGCGTTTGCGCGAGTGACATGAAGCGGTGTTGGTGGCAACGGGTGTTGATGTCGGCGAAGCAAGAGGAAAGTGATGAACGGAGCGCAACAGTGCGTTCAGACGTCGACTGTGATCCAGAACGTGATTTCGTTACTATAAATTTCTTAGAATACTTTCTCCGCTGGCCTCCGAACCGCCTGGAACGTCCTCGTCTATCCCCCCAAGCAAGCCCGTCGACCACCGAAGGAGAACTCAGGAGCGGAGGACGTACGGGAAAAGGTGACTCAGCCACGACCGCAACGGACAAAGAATATCTCGCTGGATATCCTTTGAGCTGTCGGGGAAACGAAACATGTGGGGAAACTGATATTCCTTGTAGGCCCGCCGCTCGCAGATGTCGGTCCGTCTCAATCGGCAAAGGGTCGCGCCCGGTGTGTGAGTCTTGTGAACAATTATGGGGCTAGATAGCTCACCGTAGAGAATTCGAGCACAATCATGATATTTTTTGAAGCTAACGGTGAAGTTTGGTGAGCTGTGGCGAGCGTGAGTGGCTCCTCCCAGCACGAATCCCCGTGGCCTCGGGGGAACATCTCCCCACGCAGACTCGTTTTGCTCCGCCAAACGTCCAAGTTGGGACTTGGGATCTGTTGAGACTGCAGCCTGAGCCTAGAGCCTTTCAGAATTGCGAGGACTAAGCTACTGGCACCGATCTTTGCCCTCCTCCACCAGCTCTATTCGGGAAAGACACGACGACGCGGACGACGTGGGCTCTCAGGATCACGCGGAGGGGCAGGGCTGCAATCCATTCTTTTCACTCTTTCTTTAACCCCAATTTTCTGAAAGCAAAAGGCACTGAACTCAAACAAAGACACGTGTTAATGTCGCCGGCAATCTACGAGGGCGGGACCTTGAGGGGCTCGACGTTCCAAATCTCCTCAGCGTACTGGAGGATGGCGCGGTCGGAGCTGAACTTGCCCTGCAGATCCAGACAGACATGTCAGAATTAGTGAATCTGTCGACTTTCGCGAGAGAGTCTGAAAATGACCATGTGAGCGACGGTGTGAACTGAGGCAGCCCAAAAGCGTCAGTCATCACGTGGCATGCTCGCAAAGACCTGGCCACTCACTCGACTTCTTGGTCCACGAGGGCGTGTCGAGATACTCCTGGTCCACCATCTTCTGCGCCTCCAACTGGAAATCACAAAAAACTTGGCAGGTTGTGTGTGATCAACGAAAAGAAAGCGACCTCACGTAGCTGCAGAAGTCGTCTGAAACGAGGTAGTAGTCTCCATCTTCCGAGATGGTCGAAAGCAAAGGCCTGCAAACGGACAATCCCGTCACCCAACTGTCTCATTCTTCAAAGGAGCTCAATCGGCGCTTACTCGAAGACCGACGGATTCCCAAAGAGACCCGAGCGAATGGCGTTGATCGTCTCCGTCAACTCTGGCGGGTGACGAGCCTCGCCAAAGTGGTGGGCTTTACGCAAGGCAGGGACATCGGGAGTCAGGTTGCCGAAGAAGAAGACGTTCTCGTCGCCTGATTGAATGGTAAGTGATCAGATCAATCGGTGGCTGGGGCGTTTGTGGAGGATTGGGAGCGATGTGGGAGGACGCACCGACTTCCTCGGCGATCTCGAGGTTGGCTCCGTCCTGAGTGCCGATCAAGAGTCCTCCGTTCAAGCAGTACTAACGATCCGTTTGCCGTCAGCAGGGAGCAAAAGTCGCCAGCTCTGTCAACAGGCTCACCTTCATGTTGGAAGTGCCGCTGCACCGAGGCTAAAGGTGAGTATCCGATTCACTCTCACCAAAGATCAGAAGAACACTCACGAGGCCTCGGTTCCGGCGGTGGAAATGTGCTCCGAGATGTCGGACGCAGGGATGATGATCTCGGCGAGCCCGACCGAGTAGTCAGGGATGAAAACGACTTGGAGCGCTTCCGAAACGTCCTTGTCGGCCGCGACAGTCTTGCAGACCTGAGTGTCGTCGAAAGCATAAAGAAGCCATCAGCTGAGGAGATGAGGAGCTTCAAGTCATGAGAACGCACGGAGTTGATGAGCTGGATCGTAAGCTTCGCGATGTAGTAGCCTGGAGCAGCTTTGCCGGCGAAGATGCTGACGCGAGGCACGACGTTCTTCCTCTGCTGAGGCGACAGCTTCTTCAACTGCGAAGGTGACCTCTTGTTCAGCTATTTTTGTTGCCAAAGATCAATTAGGCGTGGAGGTTACCTGGAGGTAACGGTAGATCACCGCCAAGATGGCCATGGTCTGCCTCTTGTACCTTAAAAGAAAAACGCTGATTAGCGAGCGCTCACGAGAGACTGAAAAGGAGCAAACACGAACTCGTGCAACCTCTTGGTCATACAATCAAAGAGACCCTTCCTGTTGATCGTGATCCCGAGGTTCTTCTCGCTGTACCGGCACAACACCAACGTCAAAGACTGCTCAACCGCCACGTGTCCACACAACCGACTCACATGTAAGTGGCGAGACGATCCTTGTTCTGCGCCTTGATCTCGTACCACTTCTTCTGGAACTCGGGGTCATCTTTGAACTGAACGAGCTCCTTGAGCCTGTAGAGGTCCGTCAACCAGGTGTCGCTAGCAAGCTTGCTGGTGATGAGGTCGGCAAGGCCCGGATTGCACTGGAGGAGCCAGCGACGCGCCGTGATTCCGTTGGTGACGTTTCCAAAGTGGTCGGGGCCGAAAAAGTCGACAAAATCGTGCATCCTGTGAAGCGCGTCATTGTGAGTGAGGGCGGTTCTCAGTGGGGAAACGAAAGGAAGCACGCACATCTCCTTGACGAGACCGGAGTGGAGCTCGGCGACACCGTTGACTGTGGCCAGGTATAAAAGAGTTAAAGTCTAATTCGTCAGCCGGTTGCTCGTCAAGAAGACTGTGGAAGCCTTACCCTTGTGAGAACCGATGATGGCAAGGTAGGCCACTTCGAGCAACAAACAGTTAGCTCAAACTAGTCACATCGCCCGGGAGCTTTGAAGAGTAAGTGTGCTACCCACTGCGAACCTGTTGGGTTTGGCCCTCCTAACACGGCGAAGAGACATGTAACACGTGGTCAATGCTTGTTCAAGAACCGAACGCCGGGAAGCCAACGAACCTCGATCAAAGACATGCGAGCACTGCAGACGGTTCAAGTTGTCAGAAGTTGTGTCAAGTCTGACCAGAGCATAGAAGGTACACACATCTTTGCGTAATCGCCTATGGAGGAGGAAGTGGTCAGCTATGAGGCAGCGACGAGCTGAAGTAGAATAGGAAGACGAACCAGGGAACTTCTTCTCGACCTCCTGGAGGAAGTTCAAGTTGATGTCGAAGATGAGCTGCATGTGGCGTGGAAGGAGGTGCTGGACCATCGGGACTGGCCACTTCTCGAGAGCCTGCGAGACAGAAAACGTGAGGAAAGAGCGAATCGGTTCTGTGCCGAAAGGAGGCGTACCTCGGGCAAGCTGCGAGCCGGCGTCAAGGTGTGAGTTCTCGTTTGTTTAAAGATCGGTGGAGGACATAGGAAAAAGGTAACGCACACAGTGTGGTTCGTGTAGCCGAAGGTGCGGGTGACGATGTTCCAGGCGGTGTCCCACGGCTGCTGCTCCTCGTCGACGAGAACCCTCATGAGCTCAACTGTCAAAAGCACCGTCAGAAACCGCAAGCAAACGGTTTTAAAAGCCGATGGCCCACCGATAGCAACTGGTGAGCAGAGACGGTGAGGAAAGACAAGAAGGGCACGTCGGTCAGTACGGCATCATGAAGTGCTGAAAGGGAGGAAAATCCCGTACGGGTGGGATGAGTGTCGTTGAGCTGAATGGCAACCTAGGCGAGCCAATAGAGGGTGTCAGAGGTCACTGTCCCTCCAAGAGCTCTCATAGAACACCCACATGATCGGGGAACAAGATCCAAGGCTGATCGACAAGCGCCGTCAGCTTCCGGCGTGGAGGACGACCGAACTTCGGGACTAAAACGCACCAAAGAGAGCTTGAGGAACCTCCTGATAATGTCGGCGAGCGAAGCACTGGTCCAGAAGCTGCGAGAGTCCAGGCTATTGAGTCAGCTTTTGGTGAAACGAAACATCAAGGATGAGCTGGGAGACGCACTACTGCTGCTTGAGGCGCAAGACCTTTCCTTCGAGAGTGTTATCGTTGGGGTACAAGACCCTCGTGATGTTCTCCGCTTCTTCAGCTTCGCGGATGGAGCCCTGAGCCACGTTGAACGAGGTCAGCGCGAGCAAGCTAGATGGATCGTAGAAGAGAAAACGCTCACGAGGTAGTCGCCCTGGTTAAATGACGCGAGATCAAAAGCCTTCTTGGGCTTGGAGCTGTAGAGGCGGATGTTGTTGACGTTGTCGGTCTTGTATCCCGGAATGCTGTTGACCGGATACGCCACGTCAGCTTCCAATCCAACTCCACCCAGCTGGGTTAGCTTGCCCCTCCTTCCTCCCTTTCCCGAAATGCTCTTTCCACATCTCCATTTCACCCGGGACGACCCTCCCAGATTCCAGTGAAAAACAAGAAAAGAGTACTCACGGAAGGTCGTAAGGCACAGCAAGGACGTCGAGTCCTCCAGTCCACGCTCCGGGTCCCTTGCCGCCCTCGCCCCTGATCGCCTCGCCGTAGAACTTGACCTCGACCGAAGCGTCGAGACGGGCCATCTCCCAAGGGTTCGAGTGATCGAGCCAAGGGTCGGGCTAGTTCTTAAGAGGTCAGCTCAAAGCGATCGGAGTTGAGCATGAGAACCCCACGTACGACCTCGAGCTGAGCCCCATCGGGGGAAAGCAGCTGACGGAAGATGCCGTATTGGTAGCGGAGACCCTGAAAAAAAGGGAGGATGGGTATTCAGCTTCCGAAAATGCTAAGAGGTGTCAGATTGACTCACGTAGCCCCAAGCGGGCAAGTTGGTGGTCGACATGGAGTCTAAATAGCAAGCGGCAAGACGTCCGAGGCCGCCGTTACCCAAGCCCGCATCTCTCTCCACATCCAACAAGTCCTCTAGTTGAAAGCCGAGCTTGGAGACACTCTCGCGGTACTCGTCCTTCTGCCCGAGGTTGAGGAGCGCGTTGTCCAGACTAGCGGGAATACGTCAAGCCTCCGACTCGCCATGCGACAGAGAAACTACACACCTTTTTCCCATTAAAAACTCGAGCGAGAAGTAGTAAACCCTCTTTGGGTTCTTCTCGGTGTAAAACGTCTGCGTGTCCTGCCATTTCTTGCCGAGACGGTCGCGGAGGCTCAAAGCGGTGGCCTGGTAAGTCGAGAGGTCGTCGACGTTGAACGGGGCTTTGGCGAGCGTCGTAGTGATGTGCTTGACGATGCTGGCGGAGATGGAAGGGACGTCTGCAGGTGCGCGGATGTCAGGTTCCGCTGTACTGAAGCCACGAGCGCGTACTCGGAGCCTCTGGACGGTAGGCTTACCGGACTGGAGGTCCTGGCTGGCGATGTGGAGGGCGTCCTTCCAGACTTCGGCGTCACCAGGGAAGACCTGTGGAATGACTATAGTTAGCGACATTTAGCCCTGCAGCCTCGGTCGGAGCTCGGTGCTCGTTCGTCGTCGGAGCTGCACCCGCAAAGTATCGCAAGATTGGCGACTCACTTCCTTAAGCTGAACGCCCTTCTCTGGCAAGAATCCAGTCGCAGAACGCTGTCACATATATCGAGAAGCGAGGGGGCCAAGGTCAACGGAGGAGCAACGCCCGTGGATGAGTGGGGCCCACCTTGTGCAGACGCTTGCGCTTCGCCTGGCCGGAACTCTGCTCGAAGAAGGCGTTGATCGGCTCATTGGCCTTTGGAGATGGTGGTGGAGGTGGCATGTTCTGACTGTAGCGAGATTGGCAGAGCAGCGCACGAGCGGGTCAGCGTGTGCGGAGAGCAACGTTGAGCGACGACGACCGAGACGACGCGACGCGCTGAGAACGTCCAAGAAGTCGTCGACGGGAATAGTGCAAGTTGTGCAGTGTGTGGGCGGACTTACACTGCTCTGAGTTTGGGCTCCTTCCACGCCTTTGCTGACGAGCTGAGGGCAAGTCAGGTGGTGGGAGGGAGGCAACCTTGCTCGAATGTGCGGGGAACGGAAGCAAGGAAGCAGCAAGCCGGAGCTCAGACACAAAACTCGTCATAATCTCCTAATCCTCTCGTCTGCTGCATCAAGACTCAAACGTGAACTGTTTCCTGAATCAAACGAGTCAGACGCTAGAAGAACACCGCTGTCGACGACCCTCGTCTAAAGAGAAGGAACACGTGTTCAACGCAGATCGGGGCTACAATTTACCACTTTCAAAGAATACAACACACTCCCTCCTGCATTAATTATGACGCTGACCGAACCCGTGGTTACCCCACAGGATCCTCGTCGATCCCTCCTCAGGCTGGGACGTCGGCTCGGGCGTCGTCGACCTGCTCCCCGCCCCCGCCGGAATCGTGATGGGCGTATGAGCGGGCTTGATAGCCGGCGCTAGAGGGTCCAAAGCGCTGCTCGTCGACCCTTTCCTCTCCCACGACTGGAACGACGACGTAGGCCCGCCACCGACATCACCAAACGAGATCGCGGAAGGCCGCCTTTCGCCAGCTCCCGGTCGTCCTTGTCCCGAACTCGATCGTGGAAGCGGCTGTGCCGGCCTCTGTGACGATACCGCTGGGTTCACTCTTGCAGGAAACGGCACCGACGGTTGGGAACCCGTGAAATCCCCGCCGACTTTCTCTGTCGACTGGTCGTTGTCCGATGAGCTGGGGTGCTGGAGCGAGACCATGACGGCCGAGGTCTGCATCGAGTTTTGTCGGCTCTTGCTGTCGTTCGCGGAGGCTGGAGGCGTGAGGTTGACCCATTGGTTGTGGCAGAAGAAGCAGTAGGTGATGGCCAACACGCCGGCATAGAGCCAGTTGAAGGAGAGGAGGCCGAATTCGACGCTGGAGCAAACACGAAGTTAGCGGTTGATGGGAGGCGCGGCGGCTTCTGACTTACACAGGCCAGGCAAACGTCCTATTCAAGGTCTGTTGGACGATAGACCAAACCGTAAGGCCTGTAGCGACGAACGCAACCGATCCGACCATCGCGGAGATCTGGCACCCAAGGACGTGTCAGCAACGCGCTCCAGCCCGGCATCTTGGAAAGCTCAACAACTCACAACCACCAAATCTCTCTCCGCCTTCTGCAGCAACATGATCTGCCTCGCCTGCGCCACCTGGCTTCCTATCCCATCCCTCGACATGTTCCTGATATTATTCCTCGACCGCGTCCCCGTGCCATTCGCCGACTCCCTCCTCCCACCAGACTGACCAGCTGACGAGCGACGTCTGTCGTCCGCCGGGATCGAGACGATCGATTCTTGGGTCCATTGAGATTCGGATTTCTGGAGCTGCTCGAACTTTTGCTTGATCTGGCCGCGGACGATGCGGGTGAGGGCGATGCTGCCGAAGTTGACCTGCGAAGGGTGGGGATTGAGAGCGTTAGCATGTGAGTTTGGTGAGAAGGGAGGAGAAGGAGACGCACCACAGTGACGAGTAGGATCCCACCGACGATGAACGGCGTCACTCCGAATGTCGCACTGTAGGAAGGAATGTGCTCTGTCACCTCCCGGATTCTGAACAGCACACGTCAAGCAAGCAAACTCACGTTTTCAAAGTCTGCGACGTCCTGCTGATCGCTTGAATCTCGGGTTGAAGCGCAAACAGTCCTGGAATGTCGACCGTCCCGTTGAAGTTGTTCTCAAGAGTCTTCAGTCCGTTCGCGACGACCACGTAATGATCCCAGATCTCTCGAGAGTAGTGCGTGAGGGTCACGCAACTCGCCTGGCGGGCTAGTTCATCAGCAACGTCCTGTTCAACAACAACAGAGATGAAGAGCTCACGATCAAGCCGGCGCCCATGAGAATACCCCCGCCAACGAACAAAGTGTTGGCCACCATCGGGGTAAGCATGTGTTTGTTGATCTGGTCCGGAGTGAGGAGGTACGCCTGCAGCTGACCCCAGGACACGAGCCAGCCCTAATCAAGCACCCAAAGAATTTAACCTTCTCTTCCAACCCAGCTTTCAACAAGCTTCCGACTCACATGGGTGTAAAACGCCAACGCCGGACAGATTTGCCACGCGCCAAGCATCGCCTGCGAGCCATGGTCGATGTACACCTTCCAAAGCTCCCAATAAAGCCCCATGCCGATGGCAAGGCACACGACCGACATAATGCAGTGGGCGACTTTCGCACTAGTGGTGGACGACAAGATCCCGTCAGCACCGCCTTTTGTCGTCTCTCTCGCGCGCGCGCGCCAAGCCACACTCACTTCGTGACGATGAACCTCCCCTGCGGCCTCTGTACGAGCCTGAACAACCACAGACTCTCGTTCCTTTTCCTCTTCGCATCGATCCACAACAATGTGAACTGGGTGATGGCGCCAATCACCGCTCTGCGACACACGACCCAACCCTTCCCGTGATCAGCCTCCGGCCGCTGAATGTGCGCGGGAAGAGCAATAGAAGGGGGGGAAACTCACAGTCCGTTGAGGATGTAGAGAGCTACTAGACGCCACTTGAAGCCCTCGCTTGGGGTCTTGTAGACCTGAGCCTCGAGTTGCTCGACATAGGCAGAGTACGGGTTGCTCGAGTTTGACGCCATTGCCCAGGCGCTCGCGTCGAGGTTGGGGTCGTGTGTGGTCTCAAGGGCGAGGTGGGGCGAGGTGTCGAAGGTCAGAGGCGGGGATTAGGTGATAGAAGCCTAGGCAGAGGCTCAACAGAAAAGCACCGGCACGATGTTGAGGAGGTGAGGGCGTCGATGAGCAGTGGGCAAGAGCGCAACCCGCGATCGGGAGGACGAATCTCAAAGAGAGAGGAGGAGGAACGACGCAGGCCATTAGGGAACCACCTCCCGCATAAGAGCATCAAGCAATTCAAGGAGCCAGAATTGATCCGCTGGCCCCTTCCCAAGCCGACCGGGTGCTGAGCCCGTGCCTGCCGACCTCGGTCCAGACGAAGCGAGAGTTGGAAGGTTGGAGCCAGGCTAGCGTCCAAGCAGGAGTGCCGAATCGAGCGAGTAGGGGAGCGTCAGTCGCCTTGGAAGTAGGCAGCAACAGGTCTGGTCCTCAGGAGTTAGGGGAATTGTCGTGCTATTGAGTGTTGGTTGGCGGTCAAGCGAGAGAGGGGTTCGACGCGCGGGTGAGGGAGAAGCACGACCGGCGAGCGCAGGGGTCCGCGGGAAGACACACGTCTTCTCAGCAAAACCTTCTACACTGAATTCAGCCTTCTCACGGAAACCTTCCTCCCTGAAGACACTGTACTAGATGGTGAATGAAATCGTTTTCCACGGCCTGACCTGCTATCGCGAACGGCAAAAGCAGGCAAGGGAAACAGAAGGGAGACGGGTAAAACTATCTCAAAAAAGTGGGTGGGATGGGGAGGGAAAGAGGGCGGCACATTGTCGAGTATGACGGGAGAAATGAAAGATGATGGGAGGGTAAAGCCTATAGCAGATGAATCAACTTCCTCAACTTGCAACCGTCCACCTCCAGCCTGCTCTGACGTGTCGTCCTCGCTCTCCTCCCGACCAGCTCCACACACGCGCACGACCTCCTCCTTCCTTCTCCAAAAAATGAAAACTCCTCGTGGCGTGTTCTGACTCTGGCGGGCGACTAGGAAATACAGCGACGGGCAAACGGGCGGGGGCGAAAAGGGTGGGTGGCGAGAGGGAAGGGGGAGAAAACAGTCGAGACGCGGGGTATGACTCTCAGTCGACAAGTATATTCGTCGATGAAAAGGCGGAAGAAGAAAAAATGGATGGAGAGGGGAGGTGCGTCGTCGACGGCCGGAAGCGGTGATGTGGGTCGGGTGGTGGTACAGCGAGGGGCGGGGGCGGGGGCGGGAAGATTAATGGTGACGGGACGAGGGACGATGGGAGATACGGAGTCCGAAGACGAGTTCGACGTCGGCAAGGGTTCTCGGGGGAAGGAGCGAGAACGTCGAGTCGAAATTGAGAGAGGTGGTGGGCAGGGGGGAGTGGTGACAGGGAAGAGTGAAGGGGTTGACGAGAAAAGCGATAAAGGGTTGATGAAAGAGTCGTAAAGAGTTTATGCTGGGGCTCGGGGGACGTCGGGTATCGATAGTTGGCGGCGAAAGAAAGAGAGGGGTAGGACGAGAATGGGATGAGTGGGACCAATGACGGTGGCCCTCCCCTCTTCCTCCTCGATCAAAATGAATCCTCCACACTCCTTCCTCCAACTTGGCGATCCACAAAAAACAACGCCCGCTCCTGAACTTCCCACTCCTCTACTCTTCCCTCCCACAAAACCGCGCGCAACCTCTCACTCGCGAGGACAAAAAAGACAAAAGGTGGAAAGGTGTCGATGGCGACCTCGACGGAAGTCCTAGCTATGGTCGCTTAGTACCTACAGTTCGCAAGGTAGAGAGCGTCAGTACAATGGGCGACGAGCAAATGGGAGGCTGGAAGACAAAACACGCACCACTCTCCACCGGCGGCACGAGGAACAGCAGCGCCGGGAGCGGCCCTCGCCTGGCTACGGAGCCTACGTTGAAACAGGTTATCAGACTCTGCCACACGCGAAGATCCAACGAAGCTCGGGACTCACATCCTATCGTTCGACTCCTCGCCGGGAATAACCCTCCTCTTGGGCGCGGCAGCAGCGGCAGGCTGACCAGCAACGGCAGGCTTGGCGGCAGCAGCGGCCTGCTGCTCCTTACTCTCGTCGGTCCTCTGGACGCTCCAGTCGAAGACGTAGTCGTACTGGAAGCCCTCGCGGACAAAGAGGTCGCGGAAGAGCTTGCGGAGGTACGAGTAGTCGGGCTTGTCGTCGAAGCGGAGCGAACGGCAGTAGTTAAGGTAGATGGCGAACTCGTTGGGGAAGCCGCGGCAGAGGTATTCGGTCGGGGTGGTCATCTTCTTCTCCATGATGCGGTCGTACTTCTGCTTCTTGGTCGCCGCCTTGAGACCCTGCCATGGGAGCGAGCCGCGGAGGAAGTACATGAGGACGTAGCCCAACGACTCCATGTCATCTCGACGGGATTGCTCTGGGAAAGAGAGAGGGCAACGAAAGCGTGGGATCAGCATTCCGGAACATCCGAGCCGTGACGTGTGATTGCGGGCCGCAGAGAGTAGGAGAAGCAACGCACCAACACCGAGGTGAGTGTTGATCGAGGTGTACCTCGCCGTTCCAGTGAGGTTCTTGTTCTCGCGGTAGGGGATGTGGAGGTGGGTCTTTGGGTCCCTGTACTTCTTGGCGAGTCCAAAGTCGATGACGTTGACCTGGTTGCCTCGCTTGCCGATGCCCATGAGGAAGTTGTCGGGCTTGATGTCACGGTGGATGAAGTTGCGAGAGTGGATGTACTCGATACGAGAGATCTGAGCCACAGGGAGGAGGTCAGCGACCGTGCAGCGGACGAGGAATGGTCGTGCGCGCGAGGAAGTGCGTGGAGCGTGTGACAGGAGGAGCGGAACGCGGGCGGAGAAGCGGAGACTCACGAGCTGGTCCGCGAGGAGAAGGACGGTCTTGAGAGTGAACTTTCGGTTGCAGAAGTTGAAGAGGTCCTCCAGACTCGGGCCGAGGAGGTCGATGACTGCGTGCGTTCGTGAGTGAGCGCGCGCGCGCGGTCTGGCGCTCGTCCTGGACGAGTTTTTTGGCGAACGGAGTCGGGAAATGGTGAGAAATGGACAGAATGAACGTACCCATAGCGTTGTAATCGCATTCCACACCGTACCAGCGAACGAAAGGAACACCAACTCCGCCGGCGAGCGTCTTGTAGACCTTGGCCTCGTACTCCAGCTGCGGGTGCTTGGCCTTGACCGACTCGAGCTTGATGGCGACCTCCTCGCCCGAGATGATGTTGACGCCGAGGTAGATGTCGCCTGTGCGTCGTGTGGTTGGGACGAGCGAGTGAAATGAGATGAGATCAGCCGTGCTCCCCGTGCGTTGGGGAGGGCGAGGGGGACGGGGAGATGGAGACGAGGACGGCGAGAGAGCACTCACCAAAGGAGCCACTTCCAATCTTCTTTCCTATTCTGTACTTTCCTCCTACGCGAAGATCCATGGTTGCAAAAAGGTGTGGGTGACGGCGGGAGGCTGCAAAAAAGGCGGGGATTGCGAAGCCGTCACGAGAGCGGGAGCGGGCGGGAGAAGGGGGAGCGAGGTCAGCTGAGTGCTCTCAACGGGGTGCGGAGGTGTTTGGAGGGTAGGAGGAGGTGCTTGAAGGGGAAGAGGACGGCGATGGGAGGGCGAGGAGGGACGGGAGGCCCAAGGCGAGGGAAGGTGCTGACTGCGCGGGTCGGTGGCGGTCGAGATAAGTCGCTGAGGGAATTACGAGTGGCGAGCGACGGTCGACGAGATGGCAGAGGGTGCAGTCGATGGAATGGCAAGAGTCGAGAGTGTTTGGGTCAAGCCTGGCGGGCGGTTCGCGACTCGGACGGGCGCACAGGGGCGAGCGCGAGGACCAAGGGCGTACGTCCGGTGACGGGCCACCCCCTGGGCTCTCGGCGTGGAAGCGACCACGGTGGGACGAGCCGGAGCACGAGGGAGGGGAGGAGGAGGGTGCAGCAGATAATAGTGCAACTTACAGGGACGAGGAGCGGGGTGGGGGGGCACGAAGCAGTCGTGGAACGGGGCGGGAGGCGAGAGGGAGGCGACAGGCACCGACTGTTGCACACAGAACAAAGAGCGCTCCTTCGGGTCAGCGGTCCCGTTGCTCGCCCAGCTTCTGCATACACTTTTGTGCACGAATCGTGCTACATCTGGGGGGAGGGACTGACCTGTCGACGAGCGTGGAGGGCGAGGGGGGAGCGGGGCGAGTTGGAGGAGCAGAAGCAAGCAAGGGATGGCCACGCTGAGCAGAGGGCCAGCAGCGCGCGCCGCGGAAAGGGGCCCAGACCTCGCGGGCCTCGCGCCCATTTTGCTCTCCCGGACGAGCCGGTCATTTCTCGCATCACTTTCCATTCCTTCCTATTCCTGTTTTATCCATTGCTTGATAGCAGACTTAAGACACTGTCAAGTGAGTTGCGGACCTTTTAGCGGCAGGAAGGGTGAAGGACTCGAGCAAAAAGCAATGCCACGTCAGCCCACCCTGTTCCTGCCCCACCTTCGCTCTTCGGTCCTCTCGCTTCCGCATCGACTTTCTCAAAGCCAACACGAGGTCTGCTGGATACTAAAAAATGGAGGAATGTTTCCTGACTGCTGGCATCCACTGGCTGGAATTCTCCTGATAGGTACAGGCGCAGGGCAAACTAAAAATAAGGTCGTACCTCCAGGGCTTGCCTGTTCTGAGCAGCATTGAGCCCATGAGATTAAGTGAGAGTGCTCTCATCCTTTGCTGTACGGTGCTGCTGCTTTTGGGGAAGCCGTGCGCCTGAATGGCGACGTTGGGGCCACGTGGTGTGGCAGCACTCTTTCCTCGTCACACGCGCGATGATTCATAAGCATTCTTTGGAGCTCATTCAGTCGTACTGACTCGTAAAACTGTTCGAACAGGAAAGAGGTCTTGCTGGGACCGCCAAAGAGGAGGTCTCAATCGCGAGACCGAGTGGTTCAACAGCGAGCAAACGCAACACGTAAGCCTGAAAGCGCTTCACTAAGGTGTTGAAATATGGGTAACTTTTTAGTGATATCATAAATGCTGCTGGTGCCAACGGAACAGTGAGAAATAAACGCGAGCGCGACGAGGCCACGACGGCGGCATGGCCCAACCACGAGCGGCGGCAAGCGAAAGGATCGATGCGAGGGCGAGCGCTGCTGCACTTCTTTCTTTCCTGCCCCTTCACCCTCACCGCGAGCTTCGTCTCTACCTCTCACTGTACGTCTCATTTCTCTCTATACCTAGTACTACAACTCACACCATCTCCCTGCCCCGTTCGCGGCTCCAGCTTCTCCCTCAAACAAGGCCGCCGGCGGGAGCAACCCAACCCTCTCCGAATCCCTCACCTTCCCGTACCTACCCCCTCACCCTCCATCCACGATGCTCCGCACGATCCAGACCCGCTCCTTGCTCTCGGCTCGCGCCATGACCCGTCGTACGTCCCTTCCTCCCACCTCCCACCTCGCGCGCTCGCTCCCCAACGCCCGCTCTGTTCGGATCGGCATCGCTCACTCTCTCGTTCCCTTTGCGGTGGTGCTTGCGACGCAGAGATCCACTCGACGAGTCAGACTGCCGCCCTGTCCAAGTTCTTGTTCCCGGCCATGAGTCCGACCATGACGGAGGGAGGTATCGCCAGCTGGAAGAAGAACGAGGGCGAGAGCTTCGCGCCGGGAGATGTTTTGCTCGAGATGGTGCGCTTTCTTGCGTTTTGGCGTGGTTGATGAGATAGTGTACCTAACTAGCCGGAGATGATTGCTGTCTGAACCGAGTAGGAGACCGACAAGGCCACCATGGACGTTGAGGCGCAGGACGAGGGAGTTTTGTTCAAGATTATCGTGAGCCCGCGCGTGTCCCCTCAAACAGGCAGCGATACTCATGCCAATCGTGGTTGATAGGTTGGCGATGGCTCCAAGGCCGTCCCTGTCGGTACCCTCGTCGCCATCATCGGTGAGGAGGGCGACGACGCCTCTGCCGAAGCCATCGAGAAGCTCACCGCTGAGGGCGGCGACGCTGCTCCCAAGCCCGAGAAGAAGGAGGAGGCCCCCAAGGAGGAGCCCAAGAAGGAGGAGAAGAAGGACGACAAGCCCGCGCCCAAGAAGGAGGAGCCCAAGAGCCAGCCCAAGGGTGACCGCGCCATCGTCTTCGCTTCCCCCGTCGCCAAGCGCCTCGCGCAGGAGAAGGGCATCCCCCTCGCCGATGTCAAGGGCACCGGACCCAACGGCCGCATCATCAAGGCCGACATCGACAACTTCAAGCCCTCCGCCTCCACCTCCGCCGCTGCCGGCTCCACCGCGCCCGCGCAGAAGGCCTCCGCCCCCTCCGCCGCCTACACCGACGTCCCCGTCTCCAACATGCGCCGCACTATCGCGTCCCGTCTTACCGAGTCCAAGAACGGCGCACCACACTACTACCTCACCGCCGAGATCAACATGGACCGCGTGTCGAAGCTCCGTGAGGTCTTCAACTCGGCCGCCAAGCTCGCGGAGGGTGCCGGAGGTGTCAAGGACGGCGTCAAGGGCGGCGTCAAGCTCAGCTTCAACGACTTCATCGTCAAGGCCAGTTCGCTGGCGTTGCAGGATGTGCCAGAGGTCAACTCGGGATGGCACGGAGACTTCGTTAGGCAGTGAGTTTGCGGCTTTCGTTTTTTGTTGTGGTTGGGCTGATGGGAGGTATTCTGGGTGGAGAGAGTAAGCAAAACTGACTTCTTGGATGACTCCAGGTACCACAAGGCCGACATCTCGGTCGCCGTTGCTACTCCTACCGGCCTCATCACCCCCATCGTTACCGACGTTGGCGCCAAGGGCCTCGCTACCATCTCGGCCGAGACCAAGGCCCTCGCTGCTAAGGCTCGTGACGGCAAGCTCAAGCCTGAGGAGTACCAGGGCGGATCGTTCACCATCTCCAACCTCGGCATGATGGACGTTCACTCGTTCACCGCCATCATCAACCCCCCTCAGTCTTGCATCCTCGCGATCGGAGCTACGGAGAAGAAGTTGGTGTTGGACGCTGAGAGCGAGAAGGGATTCAAGGAGGTTAACGTGATGAAGGCTACCTTGTCGGCTGATCACCGCGTTGTCGATGGTGCTGTTGGTGCTAGATGGTTGAAGGCGTTCAAGTCGTACCTCGAGGTGAGCTGTCCCTTCATCTGGCTTTCGTGGTGGGGCTCTGTAAAGGAAGGGAACGAAAGCTGATGAATTACTATCTCAACCACAGTCGCCGCTCTCCTTCATGCTCTAAGCATGATCGCCCATCCTCGTACTCTACACAACAAACCCGTCTTTTCTACAATTTTCTCTCTCGCACCTCGTTCTTTTTACACTTTAGGTTAGGTCGTCTACACTTTTACTACTGTCAAAGTTGTAGACAAAAATGGAAGATACACACAAAGATCTCATTCTTGCACATTTTTTTGGTTTGGGCCGGCTCGGTGAGAGAGGAGAAACTCGACACGTGGTTCCCCGCATGGCTCTTTCGGCCCTCGATCAGCCACACGTCAATTTAGCTCGGCTAACTTCCTACATGAACGGACGATGTTTATTGACCGAGACGCTTCGGGGACTGGAAGGACGAAGCAGAGCTCCATGGGGCTAGAAGACCTTGCCGTCCTTGAGGGGAAGTCATGTGTCCCCTTTCACCCCCATTTCCCTCTTTCGTCTTTCCCACACCCTTGTCGACAACTCCATTATGCTGTCGCGTTTTGCCATTCTCTCGGCCTTTCTGCTTTCCGCTGGCTTATCCTCAGCGGCTCACGAGTCGACTGTTGCCCGCCAGAGTGATGGCACGACTCTTGCAGAGCACGTCTGTGCACTCATTGCCGCAAAACTTCCCAAAGAGACGGTGTACTACCCTGGTGAGGTGGTGGTTTCCTCCCTGGACCCACTGGTCTAACGACGCGGCATGAAGGTTCTCCCGTCTTCAACGAGGGGTACCTCCACTTCTCGTCGAATTCCAGCTCCCAGGTACCCACTTGCGTCATTGAGCCCAGTGTGAGCGTTCAGTGCCCTCCAAAAAGTACAATCAAGCTGACTTCCTTTCAGACCGCTCAAGAGGTCTCCACGATCCTCGTACTTGTCGGCCAACATCGTCCCTCGTTCGCCGTCGAAAGTGGCGGTCACGCATACAACCCGCGTTTCTCATCCACGACTGGAGTCCACATCAACATGAAGCGTTTTTCATCCATGCGGCTTTTGGAATCCGGCGGACTGTTGGAGGTTGTATGTCCACGGCCAGCCTGTTGTCTGACACGTGGCCAGGTTAGCTAAATTACCTTTGCAGGGTGCCGGAACGACCTGGTCGGACGTCTATGACCATTTGAATGGTACTGGCATTGGAATTAATGGTGGCCATATTTACGGCGTGGGAGTCTCGGGCCTGACTTTGGGAGGGGGTTACAGTTGGTGAGCCTGAGTGTGATTGATGAGCGGCGCCCAACGTCTTACGGCGCAACGTTGATTCGGGCTCGCAGGACTACACAAGATCATGGACTCATGATCGACACTTTGGAGAGGGTGGAGGTGGTTCTGCCCTCCGGAGAGATCGTGGAGACCAGCGAAAGCCAGGAACCCGACCTGTTCTGGGCCATCCGGTTCGTCTTGGTCCCTTCCTCTCGAATGGCTGAACTGACTCTCTCGAACAGCGGAGGAGGCAACAAGTTTGGCATCGTCACCAGATTTACCTTCAATAGCTTTCCACAAGGTCTCGTTTCAGCCGGTTTTGCCACTTACGGTGCGGACGGGAACGACACCCTGTTCCCTCGGATCGACGCAGCCATCGAGTGCTTCACGGCAACCAACAACGACACGAAAGCCGAGCCGGCTTTCTCTTTTCAGCTGCCTGCAGGAGGAAATCCGTTCTTCCTATTCTTCTGGTTCTATAACGGCCCTATTACCCCGTCCGGAACGTATCGCTGCTTCGATGGGATTCCGGGCATTACTGCTCCGATCGTGGATTACCTGCACTTTTCTACTTGGGTCAACAGCACCTGTGAGTCACATTTATTCAATCTGTTTTTCTGCCTATTGCGTGAGTTGGATGAAAACAAGCGGTCTTTCATCGGCGTCCAGTGATTCCTGCAACCACACGTGGCGGCCACAATGCCCTACCCGTCGTCAGCTATCCAGCTGGGTATATTGCGGAGGTGAGGCATGAGATGAGCGTAAATAGATTTCCTTCTACCAAAAAGACTAGGCGTCATACCTCTCCATCCCTCTTCAGAACCAAATGGCCGCGGCCGTTTCAGCTGGCCGCAGTTTGGACTTCATCAACTTCCTCGTCGAACCTTACGCGAGTCACTTCGTCGTTGAATCTGACAGTCATCACGAGACTGATCACACTCTGATGGATCCGACAATAAACAGATGACTGTCTCGACGAAGTATGACCGTGGCGGAGCGTTCCCACACTCCACCCTCGCTCTCCCTTCCAAAGTGCAGTTCTCTTGGACTTCAACGTGAGCCTCCTCCAATCCCGAATCTCAACTTCAAACCATCAACTCAACACAATCAACACTGTAGCTCCGACGACGCGTACTTCCAGAAGCAGCTCCTCGCTTCCTCTGCGCGCCTGACCGCCCTCGCAGAAAAAACAGGAATCACCTCGGAGGACCTGCCAGCGTACATGAACTACGCGAACTACGCTACACCGATCAGAAAGATCTATCAGAGTAACTTGACTCGTCTAAGAAAGCTTCAGAAACGTTATGACCCTGCGTGAGTCCCTCGGCATTGCCCCTCTGCTGAGTGGTTACGTGTCGCTGAATACTGCGCGAACGACAGCGGGATCATGACACTGGCTGGGGGATGGGTTCTCGAGTGATCGCAGGTAGTGTCTCGATTGTAGGCATTGAAGTCTGTGCCGAGAGTTGAAAGAGCATGCGGATTTTAGTCCGCTCCAAGCTTGAGGGGAATGCAGTCTATGTTGCATCGGAACAGTTCATGGTACGGTGGAGACCTCCCAGTCCTGCACAAGTGAAGGAACAATGAATCAGACTTGAGCTTGAAGGCTGGACAGGCCAGACTCACGGTGATGAGGAACTCGTCGAGGGTGTTGAGGAACTACGAAACCGAGTCAGGTCAGCTTCCTGCTTGCAAAGGTAATGCTCAAGGAACCACGTACGTCAAGGTCCTCCTTCTCCAAGACAAAGTCAAACACGTTGGCGTTGTCCGCAATACGCTCCTGCTTCGTGGACTTGGGGATAACAACGAATCCCTACCACCACGTGGTCAGCTCCCTCCTTCCTCTCCCTCGCATGCCCACCCAAACTTACCCTGTCGAGTCCATACCTGATCAAAATCTGCGCCGGACTCTTCTTGTACTTCTCCGCCAACCTCAAGATATCAGGGTGCTTGAACCTCATTCCCCTCACGAGGGGCGCCCAAGCTTCGAGGACGATCCCGTTGGCTTCGCAGTACGTGACGATGTCCTGGCGGACCATGAAGGGGTGAAGGTCGATCTGGTTGATGGAAGGGACGTATTTGGGAGAAGTGGCGAGGAGGTCGGTGAGGTGCTTGACGCCGAAGTTGCTGGTGTAGGAGAGGAGGTGAGAGGTTAGCTGCTGCTGCTATGCGCGAGGCGGTCAAAGGGCGTGAAGGAGAACGTGGACAAGATTGGGAGGAAGGTAATGACAATTAGGTGAACTAGGAAGGGACTCACGAAACACCAATGGACCTGGCGAGTCCCTTGTCCTTGGCCTCACACAATCCCTCCCACGCGGCACGGCGAGCCTCGGGTCCACCATCAGGCCCATGGATCAAGTAAAGGTCGACGTAAGTCTCCGACTCTTTGATCGACTATCCTCCCCATCACAGACCCTGATCAGCTCCCTCCCTCCTCTCCAGCAAGGCAACCGAAACGCACCTCCTCGAGACACTTGATGCTCCAGGCAGCGTCCTTGGCCTGCATGAGCTTGGTGGTGTACCAGATGTCCTCACGGGGGACCCCACTCTTCTTGCAAAAGTCGTTGATGGCACGACCGCAGTCCTTCTCATTTTCGTACCACCTGGCACCATCGACTGTGGACAGAGGTCATCAACAAAGCTACTTACGAGCTCGGAATGATTAAACCGACTGTGGCGATAGCCGGCTTCGAGGGCCCAGGTGACGGCGTTGTAGGTCTCAGCTCCCTGTCAAAATGCGTTGGTATGAGTATATGGTTTGAGTTAGAATACAAGTTGCGCACAGGCTCAGTCACGTAGACACCTGCGAAGGGATTGGAGGGTTCAGCGGGACGTCTCAGGAGTTAGGGCAACGAGTGACGGCAGCTCACCGAGTCCGAAACGGGGAATCTCGTTGCCATCGTTCAATTTGATGGTAGAAGTGAGGTGGAACGTGTCCGACATTTTGATGGCGAGTTTTTGGAGGGAGCGGGAGGTGGTGGGAGGAAGGGGAGGAGCGGTGGGCGGCGATGAGCGAGAGGCAACCGGCAACGCGCGCGGCAGGAGCGTCTATTTATCCGCGTCTTCTTTGATCGTGAAAGATGATGGTAGACTAGCGGCTAGAATTATGTGCAGAACAGGGCAGACGTGGCTGGAGATGGGCGATGGACGAACACTGATTAAGAGTGGCGTCGTCGGCGGGGGGTTCTCGAAAGGCTGGAGCGCTGCTGCTGGTTGCCCTCCGTCTACATCTCGCTTCCCTCGCAACCCCTTCTGTTACCTTGAATCATGGCAAGTTTGAACTGTATCCAAGTATACGAACATCCACTAATGTAGCCAACTCTGACAGGATGAGACTTACGACTTTGTGCGCGCTCCCTCCTTCCCCCCACCGCCCGGTCGCGCTGTGTTGACACGCCCTCGTTCGTGGTACAGATCATCTTGGGCACCGGTCTCACCGAGTGTGTCCTGTCCGGCTTGCTCTCCGTAGAGGGCAAGAAAGTCTTGCACATGGATCGGTGAGCGACTCCTCCTGTGGCGCGCGTACAACCCCCCCGTTCACCCCCTCAGATGGCTGACGACCCGCGCCCCCGCTTTCGTCCTGTGCAGCAACGACTACTACGGTGCAGAGTCGGCCAGTCTCAACCTCTCCCAAGTGAGATAGTGTCTCTGTTTGGGTGGTCTGGAGGGCAGCGCTGACGGAGCAACGACGTGGCAGCTTTACCGCAAGTTCCGTCCAGGTCAGGAGCCCCCCGCTGAGCTCGGCAGGGATCGCGACTATGCGATCGACTTGATCCCCAAGTTGTCAGTCCTGCTTCTGTTCTCACTGCTCCTCACCTCCAACTCAACGACGCGTCCAATGCTGCAGCATGATGGCCAGTGGAGAGATGACCAAGATGCTCGTTCACACCGACGTGACGCGCTACCTCGAGTTCAAGCAGATTGCCGGCTCGTTCGTCTACCGCGACGGCAGGATCTCCAAAGTTCCCAGCACCGAGATGGAGGCCGTCAGGAGTCCCCTCATGGGCTTGTTCGAGAAGAGGAGGGCCAAGAAGTTCTTCGAGTGGGTCCAGGGCTACCGCGAGAACGACCCCGCGACGTACCAGGGTGAGTTCTTTGCCTCGCGTTCCATAGTGCAAGGGGCGGGAAGCTGACAATCTGGTGGGGAAGGCATCAACTTGGACGTCACGCCCATGTCGGAGGTCTACTACAAGTTCGGACTCGAGGCCGGAACTCAGGACTTCATCGGCCACGCCATGGCCCTTCACCTCGACGACACGTTCGTTTCCATCTTCTTTCCGTCCCCACCCCCCCCCGCTAATCAACTCCGACGACTGGTAGCTACATCTCCCGACCCGCCCGCGAGACGTACGACCGCATCCTCCTCTACACCAGCTCGATGGCCCGCTACGGCAAGTCGCCCTACATCTACCCCATGTACGGCCTCGGCGAGCTCCCCCAGGGATTCGCCCGTCTCTCTGCCATCTATGGAGGAACGTACATGCTCGACAAGCAGGTCGAAGAGATTGTCTACGACGAGAAGGGCAAGTTCGTCGGAGTCAAGAGTGGCGGCGAGACGGTCAAGGCGGCCAAGGTCATTGGTGACCCTTCGTACTTTGTTGATGCGAGTGGAAAGGGCAAGGGAGAGGACAAGGTCTTCCTCGAGGGCAAGGTCGTTAGGGCTATCTGCATTCTCAAGCACCCCATCCCCAACACGGACGACTCGGACAGTGTCCAGCTCATCATCCCCCAGAACCAGGTCGGCCGAAAGCACGGTGCGTCTCTATCCTCTCAGTCGTCGTCGATTGGGACTCGTGGCTGACGGCTGGGTGGATGCAGACATCTACATCTCCGAGGTCTCCAACACCCACAGCATCTCCGCCAAGGACGTCTACGTGGCCATGGTTTCCACCGTTGTTGAGACCAACAACCCCGAAGCCGAGCTCGAGCCTGGACTCAAGCTCCTCGGTCCCATCTACGAGAAGTCAGTCTCTCTTGCCTCAAAATCCTCCTTTGTGCGCACTCGAGCTTACCTCTTTGGCTGCATCAGGTTCATCGACGTCGCGCCCATCTACTCCCCTGCCTCGTCCGGAAGCTACGACAACGTCTTCGTCACCCGCTCCTACGACTCGACGTCCCACTTTGAGACCGTGTGCGACGACGTTCGCGACGTCTGGAGGCGCGCCATCGGTTCCGACCTCGTCCTCAAGAAGCGAGAGGACGGCGAGGGCATCGTTGAGGCTCAGTGATTCCCTTTCGTGACTCGGTGTAGCTAGAACTTCTCCATTTTACGCTTTTCTCGTTATCATTCGTCCCTCCCTCCGCACTCTTCTTTTTAGCTTGCCTCCTTTATTCACTCGCACTCGAACATTTCCCTTTTCCTTCGACGATCAAGCCAGGATTTCTTTATTGAAGAGAGGAGTAGCCAATCCCAACTCATCAATCAACGTGTAATAGTACCACTTCGTTGCCTTGCGAATTTCGATACAAAAATCCTCGTCTAGCTACGACCTACAACCCGTTCAATAACTCGCCGATGCTCGCTCCGCTATTCTCTTATTCGCCTTGTCCTCATTCGCCTCTCGATACTCCTCGAACCTCTGCGCCCTCTCATGTCCCTTTGGCGCTCTTGACGGTGACGGCGGTGGCGACGACGACGGCGACGACGATCCTCTCTTCCCCTCCTTCCCCTCTACTTTCGGGGGCGGTGGCGGAGGCGTGAACCCGGAAGCCCTTGCCGACTGCTTGACGAAATCATCCGCCCTAGCGACCATCACTCGATCCACAGCGCCACACCTCAACATCTCTTCCTTCAACTTGACCATCTCTCCCAACGTCTCCACGACGGGCGTAGCAATGCCATACCTCCTTCCCAGAGCCGCCACGTAACCATTAATGAAATCGATCTCGGTTCTCGAGGGTGATAGTGGGGAGGGACCCCTTGGTGCAGGAACGGTAGCGAGGATGTCTGAGAGGGTCGAAGAGAGGTTGACGGAAGTGTGGAAGACGACGCGGAGGGTGTAGTCGATTAGAGAGTCCTCTGAGAGGAGGTGGGAAGCGGGGAGGGAGGGTGGTGGTGGGTGAGGGGGAGGCGTCGGCTGACGCGATCTCCGCCGTCGTCGAGTGTGAGGTTCCTCATCTTCTGCGTCGTAGAGTTCCTCCGTCTCGTCGAGTGCCGGGAGGACGGGAGGGGGCGTCCACCGACCTTCCTCGCGAGCGATGTGAGCGGCGAACACGGCCGAACACTCCCTCGCGACGGACTGGATGATGGACTTGGCTTTCTTCGAACCGACTAGTGCGCCGTTCTGTACGCCTAGTAGAGCGGTGAGAGCGTTGACGGAGGTGTTGACGGCGAGTTTTTGGAGTTGGGTGAGTTGGAGAGTTGGGAGGGGGAGCCATGAGGGGACGAGGTCATCGAGCTGGAGCAGGGCGGAGAGCGTTGTGTGGAGGGTTCGGGTTTCGGGAGTGAGAGGGATATGGGAAAGTTGAGGCGCGATGAGGGAGCGAGGGTTGAGAAGAGGGTTGTACTCCGAGTTGGCGCCCCAGTCGGATGAGCGGGAGTTGGCGAGCGAGGAAAGGACAGCGCGGTTCGGGACGACGCCGAACTTGACGTCGCCGAGTCCAGCATGGACAAAGTGTCCCTCTGCTTTCCTGAACGCTCCGTGCGTCGTCGTCGCGCAGACGAAGCTCGGCCGTCCAGAACTGCTTTGCACGCCGTACAGCCCGGCGCCACTGACAGTCGAGTGATCGTCAGGCCAATACCGGTCCAACAAGCCTTCGAGCGTGCCCATCCCGTTCTGACACAGCACTATTGTGCTGCTGCTTGATAGTCGGGGGATGAGAGAGGCGATGGCAGGGAGGGTTTGGTTGGCTTTCGTCGTGATGAAGAGCGTGTCGATCGGGTCGTTGCGCACGAGATTCGGCAGCGTCGCTGATTTCCCATCGAACGGCGTGTATTTCCTCCCTGAAGCTCCCCTCTTCCCCTGTGCATCGCGATCAGCCGGTGACGGTGTGACTTCGACTTCGAGGCCGTCCGTTCTCCGAGCGAGACCATCGCGCTCGACGCGGAGGCTCACGAGCGGGACAGACTCGTCGCTGGTGTCGCCCAAGAGTCGTGGTGTGGAGTTGGAGGCTTGGAGGAGGTCTGCAGCAGCTTGCTTGCGTCGGAGGATGAGTCGAACTTTGGTGTTTGGCAGTCGTGCGAGATTGGTGGCGAAGAGCGAGCCGATCGAGCCGGCTGGTTGTCGCTCCCGTGTCAGCTTCCCCTGGCGCTGGACAAGAGATTGAAGAATGAATGAACTTACTACCTCCTAGACAATGAAACCGCATATTCTCAAAAGGTGTCTCCTCCTCTCCCATCCACCTCGGACACTTGTCGTCCAAAAATTATCGGCGACGCCGAGTTCCCGCCAACGACCGAGCTCGGCGATGCAGCCCTCTGGCTCTGGGCTTTTCCGAGCTGAACCTGCAGTTCAGGACGCCCTGCGACACGAGACCCGAGTTGTGGAACGAGGTTGTTGACCCGAGCCTGGTCGTCTGTCGAGACAACGGAGCTGAGACGCAAGCGGCCGGGGTCGGAAGAGCCGTCGATGTCGCGAGCTGGCTTGCGATCCACGAGCAAGTCGGGTAGCTGAAAAAGTTGGTGTAAGAAGTGAAGTATCAAGAGCAGAAGCGCAAACCGACGAGCTTCGATCAGCTCACAGGCGGAGAGTCGCGCGCGCAGACTTTGTGCACCAAGTCGTGAGCCCGCCCAAGTTCGACGCGAGTTGCTTGCCCTCCTTCCCACACCCCTCGCTCAGACTATCTCGAGTTATGGACGTCGACACACAGCCACCAGCAGACCCGACGCCAGAGGCTGGACCTTCCTCGCACCCTCCCGCGACGAACGGAGCTGGAGCTGCTGCCAACGGCGGAGATGCGACGATGGACGACGTCGAGGAGCAGGAGCCGTTGCCGGAGGGGGCGTCCCAGGTGCTGTACATCAACAACCTTTCAGAACGGATCAAGATCGATGGTGCGAAGCTTCTCTTTCCTTCTTTACGTACTTTGAACGAGCGCTCACCGTCCATCTACCGCCTCCCTCCCACGCTCCCACCCCACCTCATCACTCGCAATCCACCCCTCGCCAACCACCGCCATCACACTCTTCAGTGATGAAACAATCGCTCAAGACACTGTTCAAGAACTATGGCAAAGTGCTGGACGTGACGGCACATAAGAGCATCAGGATGAGGGGCCAGGCGTTCGTCACGCTCGACTCGAAGGAGGCCGCCGCGAAGGCCGTCAAGGAGGTTCAGCAGTTCCCGCTGTATGGCAAACCCATGGTGCGCTTCATTTCTCTTTAATCTGCTGTGCGCGGTCCGGCTGTGGGAGGCGTGACGGAGGAGGGGAGGGCGCTGACCTCTGGCTTGCTGTGGTGGACTGAACAGCAACTCGCGTTCGCAAGGACCGAGTCGGACGCGCTCGTCAAGGAGACACATCCAGATGATTTCGACAAGCACAAGGAGGAGAGACTGAAGAGAAAAAGTACGGCCCCCCCTCCAGCTCCTTCGCGTGAGATGCTCTGTGCTGACCCTTCCCTCCGCTCGACTTGCTGCCCCCCTCTCCAGAGATCGGCCGAAAAGACAACCCTCTACGAAGAAAGTTCCTCGCACAAAAAGTCGCCGCCCAGAAAGGTGCGGCCGTTTCGCTCCCCAGCCCTCCGCTTCCCGCTAACCTCTTTCATCTCCCTCAACCAGCCGCCGAAGCCGCCGCCCTGTCCGGCGAAGCCCCAGTACCAACAGCAGCCGCCGGCGCCGGCCGCCGTATCGTCCAGATGCCAGACGAGTACCTCCCGCCAAACAAGATTCTCTTCGTACAGAACCTCCCAGACGACACGGACAAGGACAGCCTCGAGGCGCTCTTCAGACCGTACGTCTCGCTCCCTCCCTCCTTCCCCAGCAGGATAACTAAATTGAAAGTTGGGAATATATAATCAGGTACCCGAATCTCGCCGAAGTTCGTACGATCCCAGGTCGAAAGAACATCGCGTTCGTCGAGTTCCTCGACGAGCAGTCGTCCGGAGTCGCGAGGGACGCTTTGCACAACACCAAGTTTGGAGGCGAGAACGGCCTCAAGCTCAAGGTCACTTTTGCGAAGCAGTGATTTATTGGTTTGGTGGTGGCAAGAGAGGAGCGGGAGGAGGAAAAGCAAAAGACGTGGTGGGAGGAAGGGGGGAGGAGGTCGATGTGTGTTGCCAAAATCAAAGCCTGTTGAAAGGGCGTTTTGAGCCTGTATTTTCTCCTCTCTCTTTCTTTCCTGCTCAGTGAAGATCAAAGGCGATATTATATCACCTCTCTAAGGTGTTGCAGCAGGTTTCTATAGCTTCTCCGTCAATCCCTCCAGTTTGGCCTCCAACTCGTCCAACGTCCGACTCGCTTCAGCATCGTAGTACGAAGCGTAGCCCAAAACTCTATGCAGACTGGAATTGCGACACTTTCCCGTCAGTGTAAAGCGGAAGAAGAGGGATGGGAGGGAACGCACACATCGATATCGTCGCGAGGGAGTCTGAGGAGGAATGGAACGAGGTCGCCGTTGAGGTTGTGCAACGCCTTGGCGTAGCCTTTGATGATGGGCGCAATATCGTCCAGGTTCTTTGTAATCCTCTGTTTCGCATCGGAGAAGAAAAATCACACATCAGCTCTCCCGCACGGAAAGGACCACGTCATCTCGACGATTTTGTAGGGAAGACGAGGGAAGGCGGCGCACCTTGACGACCCTAGCGTTCCCACTCATCTCCTTCAACAGCGCCACCACTTTCTCTTCACTGAATTTGAGCAACTCCTTTGCTTTGCCCTCGACAGCAGCATCAGCGACGAGGTTGCGGTGCATGACGAGGACGAAGCTCGACAGGAGGGTCTCCTGCACGAGGAGGTTCTTGAGGAGCGCGCGGGTCCATGGGTTCGTGATGTAGTCCTCCCCTGCTTCATCCTGACTAACGACTTTCAATCGCTCATCCCCGAGGATCCTGCTCACGAGTTCCGCCGCATACGCCCTAGCACCTTCGATGACCGCCCAAAGGCTTTCAACGCTCGTAGGGTGCGGGTCCACGATATCCCTCGCGTGAAGCCTCTCAAGGTCCTTGCAGAACTTTTGCAGTGGGACGACGACGGCGGAAAAGAGCGAGACGAAGGCGGTCCCAGTTGGGTCGGTGGAGAACGCTGGAGAGAGGTCGAGAGAGGAGGCGGAGGTGGACGGGAGGGGGGAGAGGGAGGAAGTGGAGGCCCATTGGGACCAGACGCGTTCGACGGTCGTGTCGGAATCTTCGGTGATGAAGCGGGACAGAGGAGGGTGGAGGTTGTGCGCCCAGGCGTATTCACCTGTTACGGCCTGCGATGACGTGGTTCTTGTGTTTTGAGTTGGGGTTCGGAGGGAGAGAGGGATGGGAGAACGCACGAAGAGGGAGGCGCCGAGAGTAAAGCCGTTACTCTGGCCCGCTGGGTCCTGGTCGTTGTCCATCAAGTCGCTACTCTCCACCAACCCCTTCGCCAGGTGCTCGACTTTGCGATCCATTCCGTCCGGATGCTCAAACCTCTCACTGATGAACGCCAACAATGCCAACCCTTCCATAAACGAGATGGTGTCCCCTTCTTCTGATTTCGCGGATATTGTGAGTGGGGTGTGGTGGAGCGAGTGCCAAGCGAGGGTTGAGAGCGGCGTGAGGAACGACGCGCGGGAGGGGGAGATGGTGCGCAGGGTGGGTGGTGGGCAGAAGGGGACGGTTGGAATGGAAGTGGACGGAGTGGCATTGGCTCCTGCAATCAGCTGGTGGAAGATCCATGTTAGAGATCAAGTGTGGCGAGAAAGGGAAGCGAAGAAAGCGAACAGGGTCGGACGAGATGGACGCGCCGTCGGCGAGGAACGCGTACGCTGCCGTCTGTAGCTCGTCGGCGTTAGCTGATCTCGAATAACTAGTTCTGAATCAGGTACTACTCACCTTGTGCAGAGGCGAGAGCTGGTCGACGTCGCCCTGAGCAGCGGTGTAGGCGTCGAGGAAGTTGGCCGAATCAAACCCCTCGGGATGGTTCTCCAGCCCGGCTGTTCGTCGTACGAATGTCCCGATTAGCTGCCAGCTCTAATAGAAAGGGAATCAAGCTATACATACACTGGACGAGCTCGAGTGCGAGCGGGTAAGGGATTTGGGGATTTGTCATGGTCGCGGAGGACGAGCTCCGGCGAGGTGCCGGACGAGGAGAGGACAGGAGGCGGCGAGAGGAGGCGAGGGCGGCCGACCTGAGGATCCTGTGCATACACTCCTACGGGCCACGACACACAAGTCTCGATATATATATTTAGAGAGAGTTGCGTCGGGCAAACAAGCGACGGAGGGACGGGGGTAGCAAGTGTCCCACGGTGGGCAAGTCCGCGGATTCCAGAGCGAGAGGGAAGGGAGGTTCGTCTGGCTTCCGAGTGGTGCCTCTGGCTTCTGTTGGCATCTAGGTCGCGCTTCCGTCTCGTTCCTCCACCTGTCCCCGCTCTTTCTTCTTTCTTAAATAGAGATTCCTACTCCTTGACCATGAAGCGAGCGTCCCTCTGGTCCCGCTCCCTCCCTCGCCCGCGCCCGCGCCCTTCCGCACCAGCACCAGCACCAGCACCACGGATCCGTACGATGGCCACCCGGACCATCCCCGCTCGCACTGCCATGCCGATGGCTGCTGCTGGTGGTGCTGCCCTCGTCGCTGCCACCGCCGGCGTGATCGCCTACTCGACCGCGTCTGCCTCGGTCAGTCCTGTCGTTCCGCGCGCGCGCGCTGGGTGCTCTGCTGCTGACGATTCTTGCTGCACTGTCTGCAGACGTCTGAACCTCTGGAATGCCAGCAGTCTCTCTCTACTCCCGCCAGACCTTCCTTCATCGTACGTCCGCCCGTCCCCCTCCCCCCGCGGACCTCCTAACCCCCCTTCCTCCGCTTCCATAGCCCGAACCCTCCATCGACCTCGACGACGCCTCGATCCCACTCCGCCTCCGCATGATTTCTCACATCAAATCCCTGCAATCGACAATCTGCACCGCCCTCGAATCCCTCGAAACCGACCCGAACGCGCGCTTCCACTCGTCCTACTACCTCCGCGACGCCTCGAAAGGCTTTGGCGACTCGCGCGTCCTCCAGGACGGCCAGACGTTCGAGAAAGCCGGCTGCAACATCTCCGTCATCAAGAGCACCCTCTCCGTCAACGCCGTCAAGCAGATGCGCGCCGAACGCTTCGACTGGTGGGACGGCAAGTCGGAACTGCCGTACTTTGTCGCCGGGTGCTCCCTCGTCGTCCACCCGAAGAACCCGCACGCGCCGACCATCCACTTCAACTACCGCTACTTTGAGATCTCAGACCCCAACGACCCGAACGGCGAGCCGAAAGCGTGGTGGTTCGGCGGAGGGACCGACCTCACGCCGAGCTACTTGTACGACGACGACGCGAAGCACTTCCATGGCTTGTTCAAGACCGCTTGTGAGAAGCACGATCCGTCCTACTACCCGACGTTCAAGGAATGGTGCGACCGCTACTTCTTCATCCCTCATCGCGGCGAAACTCGAGGCGTCGGAGGCATCTTCTTCGACGACCTCTCGGCGGACCCGGCGAGGGGTGTGGGCAAGGAGGAGTTGTTCAGGTTCATCAGGGACGCGAGCAACACGTTCTTACCGGCGTACTACCCGATCGTGGAGAAGAGGAGGCAGCAGGAGTTTAGTGAGGAGGAGAAGAGGTGGCAGCAGTTGAGGAGGGGGAGGTACGTCGAGTTCAACTTGGTCCATGATCGCGGGACCAAGTTTGGACTCGCGATGAAGGAACCGAGGACGGAGAGCATTCTGATGAGCTGTGAGTCGGTGGGCTTCCCTTTTTTTTTTCCCCTCTTTGTGAGGGTGTTGGAAAACGGGGTGGAAGGGAAGCTGACGTGGCTGTTGGATTCTCGCACAGTGCCGTTGACGTCGAGGTGGGAGTATCAGCCTGAGGTGGGCACAAAAGAGGGAACGAGGGAGAAGGAGCTCATGGACGTTCTCAAGACCCCGAGGGAGTGGGTGTAACGAAGTGCGCTTCGTTGGTCGACGTCACTTAGCTGTTGTAGAAAGAGATCGCACCCTCATCCTCTCCTTCTAATGCCCACACTGTGTATAACTCCTGTGATAAAAGGCGTCGCTCTTCACTCAATCTCCGTTTCGTGTCTTTCAAGGTTGTGCTGGACGCAACCCGCGTCTCGATCTACCTCCTCCTGACCCCAACAAACCGCTCAAGAGCCATGTTGAGCTGGACCGTAGTATATGTTTCATTTCAAACTGCCATGGCTCAAAAATTAACCCTTGCTCACCTGACAAAAAAAGAAGAGACCATCGTTGAACCCCCTCAGCCCGCGCTTGGTTCGCCGAAGCGTGCGCGTCTGCTTCTCGCCTGCTTGTCTCGTTTCAACCTCACTCGACGTGTTGTGTAAAAGGAACAAGTCGATGTCAGGAGCACCACCAGAGCAACGACCAGAGCAACGACCAGAGCAACGAACGAGCCTGAGACTGGCGCGACAGCGCGAGTTAGCGCCTCCGCGCCAGCAGCCGGCCCAGCAACAACCAGCGCCGCCACCCGCGCCCACCGGCACGCCTCTACCCCCAACTTCGTCAGCGTCGAAAGCAAAAACATCAGACGTGTTGAGTAAGGAAAATTTTGGTACGTCTTCGTCCAGCGCTGCCGCGTCTGCGCCGCCAAGCTGACAGGCATTCGACGGACCTCAGAGCTCAACATCGACGCGGCCCGCAAGTTGAAGCTCCAGTTCAGGCTGATCCAGTCGTCGGTATGTGCTCAATTACGGTGGCCAATAGCTGGTCATGACAAAGCTGACTGACGCCGAGCGGCAACTCGTGCTTCAGGACCTTGCCTCGCACTTCGCCGCGCTCGACCTCGACTCGCGTTTGGCCGCACTCTCGCTCGACGAGCGCACCGCCCCGTCTCAACCCTCAACCTCTATCTCCGCCCTTCCCCCTGCATCCACTCCTCGAGATCCTACCCCACCTCTCACCCCTGACGCGCGCGCTACGACCTGCACTCCACCTACCGCTACCTGCGGCGCAGAGGTCGCGTCTCTGTCTCGCACCACCGAAGCAAGGCTCGATTGGTTCGATGAAAGAACGGAGGTTGTCGGACTGGAACCTCTTTTGGGAGCCATTGGCGTGTCCGACGCGTTTCGCGAGCAAAGGAAGAAATTCCGCGACCCTCTCCACGCCGCTCGTGCGAAGGCGTTGAGGCTGTTGAAGAAGGAGAGTGAGCCCCAGTCGGTCGATGGAACGACACCAAATGAGTATTTGGGCTTCCTCAGTGGCGTGGTAAGTTTCGCGGTCTCACGACGTTTGTGGATGAACACCAAGCTGACGGTCAGGCCGACAGGGAAGACACTCCAGGCCGAAGGAGCGCGAGTGGATCGATTTGAAGTCGAAGACCGTACCTCGAGAAGAACAGGCTAAGACGGTTCGACGACCGGACGGCGTCCTCGTGCCGAAGGATGCGAAGGTTTGGTGGCGCAGCTTCCTCGCGCTCGTGGAGCTTACGAAGAGCGACGTTCAGTTCAAGGAAGGAAATCAAGTCCACAAGAACCCTTCGAAGGGCTTGTACAACGCCGCCACCGTCCTCAGGGTTCAACCGTTCCGCCACTTTGTCGTCGTTATCACATTCGCGTTCAACGAGTGCTGCCTCTTCCTCCTCGACCGCGTCCGTCTTCGCGTCGCCACGATCGACATGCGAAACGATGGCGGATTCGCCGACGCCTGTGCTCTCATCCAAACACTCGAGAAGGTCCCCGAAACCTCCCTTGGACTCCCCCCATACTTCTCCTACGAGGCCGACAACCTCTTCATCCCTCGCACTCTCAACCTCGCCATGCTCCTCGAGCTCACTCCGGAGCGTCCACCCAGTATTTCGCCCTCCTCGCCGAGCGTACATTTTCGACCCCCTTCGATCGACAGCGCTGCGTCGACCTCGTCGAGCTCGAGCGACATCGAGATTCCCTCCCGAATCCCCATCCCGACCGTGTCGCCGGCACCCAGCAGTCACCCGTTCAGTCGAGGAACGTTCGTCGGTGGAGGGGGAGGAGACACAGGAGGAGAGGAAAGCGGAACGTCTGTCGGTGGAGGAGGCGGAGAAGGAGGAGGAGAAAGCGGAACGCTTGTCGGTGGAGGAGGCGGAGAAAGAGGAGAAGAGGAAAGCGGAACGTTTGTCGGTGGAGGAGGCGGAGAAGGAGAAGGAGAAAGCGGAACGTTCGCCAAGGTCACCAACACAAAGGTCACGAGTGTGGGACACGAGGCGGCGATGCTTGCACTCACCAACGCGAAAATCAAGCGCCGCGACTTCATCGGAACACGAATCCCTCGTCTCGTCGCGTCGTTCTCCGAAGACACCGATTCTCGACCGCTGTGGAAGTCGTCCGGCACCGACACTCTTCCCAAAGGCGCCACCGACCGAGCCGTCGAGATCATCATCATCCAAACCCTTCGCGGGTTGGACACGCTCGACAAGCTCGCCACGCCGAAACTCTTTTGGACCGCGATTCTCGGTGTTCTCGAACTCATCGAAGTTCTCATCGACGCCGGGATCCTCCACCGCGACCCCAGCTTCGGGAACTGCCTCGCTACGCCTCTCGGCATCGCCGCGGTCCTCGATCTCGACAACTCTACGACAATCAGCGTCGACAAGAAGGATGGCGACCCGACATCCACCGCTCAAGGTCGGACCGGCACGATCATGACGATGGCGATGGACGTCCTCCTGGCGATGTCGACGCCTGGGAAGTTCTGGCACCGCCCTCGCCACGACATCATCTCCGTCTACTATCTTCTCTGGCTCGCCCTCACCAAGAGGATCCTTCCTTACGACTGGGAGAAGTACGAGGACGAGTTGTTCAACCACCCCGCACCAACTGCGTCGTCTCACCACGCGTCTGAATCGTCGGCCGACGCCGAGACGAAGGCCTCGTTGGACAACAAGCGGCGCCGCCCAGGATGGATGGGTGGCTCAGCAGGCGCCGCGAGGGAGATTCTGGGGGTGCTGGGGTGGCAGGAGACGGTTCCGCTCTCGGCTGTTCGGAACCGACAGCTCCTCTGGGAGAGCTTCATGATGGAGCGCTTCATCAAAAATCTCTCAAATCGTGAGGTCGCTGGAGTCCTACGGAAGTTGTGTAGCTGCACGGCGCTTTCGTACCTCGACAAACCGATCGCCGGATTGGAGCCCGAACAAGCCGACCCTCGCGACTCGAAGGAGAAGCTCGACGAAGGGATCGCGGCGTTCAGGGAGATTCTTGAGGAGGCGAAGCGGAACGCGACGTTGGGGTGGAATGGGGAGCTGGAGTAAGGGAGAGAGAGATGGAAAGAGCAGTTTGACGTGCTTTTTGTTGTTTTACCCTTGCATGCTGTTGTGAACTTCGAATGTTAAGACCCTTCAGTCGTCCGTAGCAGTCAAGCTTTGCGAGAGATCGAGATTCCGAAAAGGTGAGAGAGCTTGATAGTAGTGGGCACTTTGAAGTGATAGAGCGCTTCGGTCACTATCGTTCCTGCCGACATCCCGTCCTGTTCCCTAAATTAAAAGGACCTGAGCCACGTAGCCACGATGCCTGCGAGAAGCCTTCGTTGAAGAACAGTGTCGAGTTCCACCTTGCCACATGCCCTTGATTTACACATCAGCCAGCTCAATACCCGGTCCCTGGGTCGACGACAGCAACACCCTCGTGATTCCAGCTGCAAGATTGCCCCCAACAACACGTCAGCGAAACGGCGAGAACGAGGGCAGAGTGGAAAGGCGCACGTCGCTTGGCGCTTGCCTGGACAGCAGCGATAGTTCCAGAGCCACCTTGTGAGATGTCGGAGACGGAAGCAAGGAGCATGTTGATGTTGTCGGCGAGAGCTTCCGGCGTGAAGGCGAGCTGAGAGAAGAGGGAGGGTTAGAAGATGCGCTACTGAGGACAGCTGAGAGCCACGAACCCTTCCAATGGCTAGACATAAATAATGACAAGAATCAGCACCGCCTTCCATCACCAACAAAGGAAAGGGAACGCACCAGCTCTTACGACACCCCTCGAGTCTCCCTTCCAATCCAGCCCACCCCTCGCCTCCTGCACCGCAGTGGCCAAATCATCCGTCACAGTCCCCCTCTTGGCACTCGGCATCAATCCCTTCGGACCCAGCATCCTCGCCAACGTCGGGTTCCTCGTGAACAGCGCGCTCAAATCCGTACTCGTGATCAGCTTGTCGGGGCTCAGCTGTCCGTTCAGGATCTCGTCAATCATCTCCTCTCCTCCGACACGATCAGCACCGGCTGAACGAGCGGCAGCGGCTTGGGCGCCGATCGCGAAGACGACGATGTAGTCCGACTTGGTGGACGAGGCGCACGAGTGCGGAAGGAAAACTCGGCCGCGGAGCGCGTTGAGCTGGATCGTCGACACGGGTTTCGTCTGGATGTTGATCTCGTAGGCGGCATTGGGGGTCGTAGGGGAGAAGGCCTGCGAGCGGTGAGTGGGTGGAGGGGGTCAGCATCCCCGACGACAGGACGGCGAGTCTCGGAGAGAAAAGCAGAGCGGCACGGTGAGGACAGAGACGGAGGACGCACCTGGAGGAGCTTTGCGGCTTCAACTAGAGACACTTTTGAGGATTGGCTCTTGGACTTTGCGTCCTTGCCGAGTCCCTTTGCTGCCCGCTCGGCGCGCTTGAGCGTCGTCTTGTGCAACGGCGACAGTTTTGAGGTCGAGGCGAGCGTCGACGAAGAGAACGCGCGCGCGCCAACGACCGACGACGGGCAGCAAGCCTGGACTGCTCGGAATGTCGACATGGTTGATGTAGTGAGAAAAGTAGTGAGAGAGTTGAGCGAGGGAGCTGCGTCAAGCTGAGGGCAGGCGACGGCAACCAGAGTTCCCACGGTGCTGGCCGTGAGCCCAAGTTTGACTCCGATCACTGCCTCCTCCTTCTGCTCCTTCTCGCTATAGTTTTCTAGTGTCAAACTCGCACGACTCACAAGGATGGCACCTGCACTCCCATCCACGGCCAAGCACGCCGTCAAAGCGATGGTCCAGTCGTCGTCGCGCGCGCTCTCGTCGTCCGCCTCCGCCATGGCGTCCTCGTCGGCGCCATCGCCATCCGACAAGGCCAAGCGGTTCACGCTCGACGCCTCGCAATCCCACAAGTTCCCACATGGCTTCCTCGCGACTGGCCTCCATTGTGGCATCAAAAAGGACGCGTCCAAGCTCGACCTCGGCGTCATCATCTCCGACCGCCCGTGTTCCGCCGCCGCCATGTTCACGAAGAACGCGTTCCAGGCAGCGCCCGTCACCATCTCCAAGGACGTTCTCAAGAAGGGCAAAGGAACCGCGAGGGGCATCGTCGTCAGCTCTGGCAACGCCAACGCCGTCACGGGTGCGCAGGGCTTGAAGGACGCCCAAGCCATGTCGGATGCGCTCGACAGCTTCCTCGAGGGCAGTTCGTCCTCGACGGCGTCTGGCACCCTCGTCATGTCGACTGGAGTCATCGGTCAGAACCTTCCCATCAAAAAGATCCTCTCGGGCATCACGTCGTCCACCGCAACCCTTGGATCCAACTTCGCCGCGTGGTCCGACGCCGCGAAGGCGTTCATGACGACCGACACGTTCCCCAAGCTCCGCACGAGGACGTTCGAGCTCGGAGGCAAGGAGGTCAGGATGGTGGGAATCGACAAGGGTGCGGGGATGATCCACCCCAACATGGGCCCACCCGGCGCGTTGCATGCCACGCTGCTCGGAGCGATCGTCACCGACGCAGCTGTCTCGCCCGCATCGCTTCAGTCCGCGTTGACGTTTGCTGTCGACCGCTCGTTCAACTCGATTTCGGTGGATGGCGACATGTCGACCAACGACACGATCGTCGTCCTTGCCAACGGCGCGAGTGGGGCCAAGGAGGTTTCGGAGGAGCAGACGCCGGAGGAGTTCGTCAAGTTCAGGACCGAGTTGACCGATTTCGCGGCCGAGTTGGCTCAGTTGATCGTCAGGGACGGTGAGGGTGCCACCAAGTTTGTGAAGGTGGTCGTCAACGTACGTCGTGCTCCCTTTCTCCCTCATTTGACTCTCTCAGCTCACCTTCCACGTGTTCACAGGGCGCACCAAACTACGAGGGTGCGCACAAGATCGCGTCCACCGTCTCCACCTCCTCGCTTGTCAAGACCGCCTTGCACGGCCAAGACGCCAACTGGGGCCGCATCCTCTGTGCCGTCGGCTACTCCTCCCCCAACTTCACCATCGACCCCACCAAGGTCACCGTCTCGTTCATCCCCGCTGACGGCACCGCCGAGCTCAAGCTCCTCGTCAATGGAGAGCCGGAGGTCGTCGATGAGGTCAGAGCGAAGGAGATTCTCGAGATGGAGGATTTGGAGATCAGGATCGAGTTGGGATTGGGTGAGGAGAGCGCGACGTACTGGACTTGCGATTTGAGCTACGAGTACATCTCGATCAACGCCGGTATGTTCTTTTTATATCCCTCTCTTTGAATCTTGAGAGCGGATCTGACTCAGTTCCGTGCTCATTCAGACTACCGCTCATGAGCTGTCGGTTCGACGTCGGAGTTCGCTTTTTCGGGAGTGACGAGGGGTTCAATGGAAGGCAACGGGTTGTAGAAGTCGCTGTTTTGTGTCGATGGAAATGAAGTTTTTTGTTTTGTACGGAACTTGTCGAGCAGAGCCGCTTCTGGAAGGTGATGGACAGGACACGTCATCCTGTCAACTCGTCCGCGTTCAGTCGGCGGCATCGGAAAGCCAGTATCAACAGGCTCTCGCAGATCACACCTCACGTTTGTTGTCTCAGAGAGTCCGTTCCATATGAATACTCTTTTGCGGTACTTGCGTGCCCCGGATGACGGACTTTTGCGTGCTATTTCGCTAGGCGGCGCGAAGCTCCTGGCGGCGGCGCGCGGGTGCTTCCCTCTTTCGCTTTCGCCCCCGTCCATCTCTTTCATTCTCAAAGGTGCCCACCAAAGCTACTCAGCCGAGCCTCTTCTCACCGACATCGATTACGGGACCCGTCAACACGTCCCACACTACACACAAACAAAACACGGGAACATGTCGGCCGAAGAGCTTCCGAGCAAGGTCGGATACGTGAGGCTTGGGCAGTCGGGACTGAAGGTATCTAAGGTGAGTAAGCCTTTCGCTTGGAGAGGCTGCGAACAGCGAATGGAAGGACTTTGTGCGGCACGACGGCCGCTTTCGTGCTCGAGCGGAAAGGTGATCCGAGGTGGTATGGTGGGGCGCATGGATGGGAGGACGCTGCGAGCGGGTTGATGGAATAGATAGAGAGCATCGCAATCTGTGAGGTAGTGAGAGAAAGAAGATGCTGACACTCGAGCTTTGCAGATTATCCTGGGGTGCATGTCCTACGGACAGAAGCAGTGGCAGGAGTGGGTGCTAGAGGTACGGAAGGCATTACTCTCCGCTTATCAAAAGCTTGACTGATTGTCTCACTTCTGGACGGACAGGAAGAGGAGAGCATGGCGCATTTCAAGGTCCGTAGAGCCACGGAAGAGACTCGAGAATCTCCCGCGCTGACGTGGTAGCCTGTAGGCTGCCTGGGACATGGGTGTCAACACTTGGGACACTGCAGTATGCTCTATGCCTTATTACAGTTGTTGACGGCGCTTGCTCACGTATATGCCGCTCCCAGAACGTTTACTCGAACGGCGAGAGCGAGCGGATCGTCGGCAAGGCGATCAAAAAGTTCAGCATCCCACGTGATGAGATTGGTAACTTACTCGACTTTGGTTTCGAAGCTCAGTGCTAACGACGATGCGTTTTTCCAGTCATCCTCACAAAGGTCATGTTCGCCGTCGGCAAGACGCCGGACGTCAACACTGCCGTACCCGACATCGAGTCGAAGGGGTATGGTCAGTCCTTCATGAGTCTGTCCTTTACTCCGGAATGAATGTTTGACGACCTTCGTCACAGTGAACCTTCGCGGCCTTTCGAGGAAGCACATTTTCGACAGCATCAAGGCGTCCCTGGAGCGGCTTCAGGTGGACTACGTTGATGTGCTACAGTGCCATCGCTTTGACTATGAGACCCCGATTGAAGAAACTGTAAGTACCTGAAGAAAGGTTCTCAGAAGTTAGCTGATGCCTCAGACTTCGACAGATGGATGCTTTACACGATGGTATGAACCACATGGTCACGAAGGGGTGCTTTCTCCGACGAGGACCCTTGTTGATTTACCTGCTTTATTATACAGTCGTCAAGGCTGGGTATGCTCGCTACATTGGAATGTCGGCTTGCCATGCCTACCAGTTCCACGCCGTGAGTTGCTCATCAGCTGACGTGGTGCTTCCATCATTGCTAAATTGGTGCCCCCGACAATCCTTGAAGATGCAAAACTACGCCAAAAGCAAAGGCCAGACCATGTTCATTGCTATGCAGAACCACTACAACCGTTCGTCAATTCCGTTGAGCCCACCGTTCGCTGGGAGCTGACCTTGCGTGAAAGCGTGTTACCGCGAGGAGGAAAGGGAGATGTTTCCGACTACCAAGGTGAGTACATGTAAGCTTCATGCATGAGCTGTGCTCACTGGAGGACGTTTTGCAGCTTTTCGGAACGGGCATGATTCCCTTCTCTCCTCTTGCGCGAGGCTACCTCGCTCGTCCTTTTGCGGACCAATCGACTTTCCGTGCACAGAGCGACAGGTCGATCGGTCGATTTGTCGGAAATCCGGATTCGGAAAACATCAACAAGGCGTGAGTCCCATTTTTGTTTTTGGCTCAGCTTAGCTGATCGCTTCCGCCGCTTCAGTGTTGAAGACGTCGCCAAAGCACGTGGTTACACCATGGCTCAAGTGAGGCTTCATTCAACCATGTCTTGAGCCCATGTTTTGATGGTTATGTGTGCTTTCAAGGTCACTCTGGCATGGGTGCTAGCTCAGCCGGGGATCTCGGCGCCCATCATCGGCACTACCAAGATCGACTCGCTCAAGGAGCTCGTCCAAGCGACGCACATCAAGCTCACCGATGACGAGATTACCGCCATTTCCGCCCCATACCAGCCTCGTGCCCTCTTAGGTCACTCGTAGATGCGTGACAAGACATTGACGTGTCAACACGTGGTCTTGCGGGTCTGCCGAAGCGCGGAGAGATCACACGGACTTTGCCCTGCTTGTTAATCAGAGACGATGTCGAACAAATGTGATTTGCGCGCTGCATCCGGTCCTCGCTTTCGGTGGCCTCCACATGTCCATCGGCACGAGTGACTAAACCCACGCAGAGCCTGCCTCCACACCACACGGCGGCATCCCCACCCTTCATCGGCACCGCGCCGTCGTTTGCTTCTTGACCACACACTTGCACTCGCGCAAACCTGTTTCGATCTATTTCAAAGCTATCTACAGGCTTATCCTCCACTTTTGGTCACCCTTCTCGCCGCCTGTCGACCTCTTCGCTGCTCAGCATGTCTTCCGCCGAATCGCTCCCTTCGAAAGTCGGCTACGTCCGTCTCGGCCAGTCCGGACTCAAGGTGTCCAAGGTCAGTACCCGCCTATGTCTATCTGTCCTTTCTACTTGCTCCCACAAGACCCGCCGTTCACTCTGCCGAACTCGCTGGTCGCCGTTCACTCTGCCGAACTCGCTGGTCGCCGTTCACTCTGCCGAACTCGCTGGTCGCCGTCGCCGAAACATCGGTCCCGCGTCACCTCCTCGTGTATTAAGCTGCTGATCGACAATCTCTTCCAGATCATCTTGGGCTGTATGAGCTATGGGAGCTCAAAGTGGCAGGACTGGGTCCTTGACGAGGTACGTCTTCCGTGGTTTAACTCCTAAGCGGCCGCGGCAAGTTGCGGTGGGGATGCTGATGGCGGCGTAACGTTCTTCCGCGCAGGAGGAGAGTTTGAAGCACTTCAAGGCTGCTTGGGAGATGGGTATCAACACCTGGGACACCGCAAATGTCTACTCTAACGGAGAGTCCGAGGTCCTCGTCGGCAAGGCAATCAAGGAGCTCAAGATCCCCCGTGATGAGATTGGTAAGTGTGGTAGATGCGGGGAGAGGTGGAAAGCAAACTTATTCGTTTCAACAGTGGTTCTTACCAAGGTTTACATGACTGTTGGAAAGACTGTGGACGTCCCGATCAACGCGGCGAATCCAGACGAGAACGGATATGGTACGTGGCGCAAATACAGGTCCATGAAGATGAGGCTTACCTTGATATTAACCGACAGTCAACCTCCACGGTCTTTCTAGGAAGCACATCTTCGACTCCATCAAGGCGTCGTTGAAGCGCATGGGTCCGTCGTCCTACAAAGTTCGAAACGACTGAACACGACTTGGCTTAGCTTACCGATTCTCATCTCGCAGACCTCGAGTACGTTGACATGCTGCAGTGCCATCGCTTTGATTATGACACCCCGATCGAGGAGACTGTAAGTGAACCAGAACGTTAGGATCGAGATGAATGGTGACCTTATGCGTTGCCTCAGATGGACGCGCTGCACGATGGTTCGTCCTGCGAAGTCTCACTCCTCAACTGAACGATAAACTGACGTGGCTCTTTGTTGACGTTTTGCAGTTGTCAAGGCTGGATACGCTCGCTACATCGGAATGAGCAGCTGCTACGCTTACCAGTTCCACGCCGTAAGCTTTGCGTAACTACGGGGGCTGCTTCGTATTGAACGCTGTTGTTCCACAGATGCAAAACTACGCCAAGAGCAAGAACCAAACCATGTTTGTCTCGATGCAGGACTTCTACAACCGTGAGCTTTTATCTGAGTGAACAGTCCCTTCCGAGAAAGGTTTGTGCTGACGTGGTCGAGTTTCTCGTTCAGCTGTTTACCGCGAGGAGGAGAAGGAGATGTTCCCCACGTGCAAGCTCTTTGGGGCCGGTGTCATTCCTTGGAGTCCTTTGGCCCGTGGCTATCTCACTCGCCCTCACTCCGACCAGTCGACGACCCGTGCAAAGACCGACAAGAACATGTCGCGCTTTGTTGGGTTGGGCTCGTCCGATGCTGCCCCTCTTGAGGCCATCAACGAAAAGTGCGTCGCTTCTTTCTAATTCTGACCCCAAAGCTGACATTTGAGAGCAACAGGGTCGAGGAAATCTCCAAGGCTCGTGGCCTCAGCATGGCGCAAGTCGCTCTCGCCTGGGTGCTGGCTCAGCCGGCCATCACGGCCCCGATTGTCGGAACGACGAAGCTCGAATCCCTCAAGGAGCTTGTTCAGGCAACTCACGTGAAGCTCACCGAGGATGAGATCAAGGCGATTGCGGAGCCTTACAGGCCTCGCCCTACCATGGGACACACTTAAGCCAGCACTGCTCTCCTGCCATAGTTTGAGTCGTAAGAAAAGGTGTCTTTGTCAAATGTCAGATTTTTCTTTTTCGTGATGGTTTCGGTCGCGCTGTTCGCTTCGCCAGAAGCAAGATACGACCAAAAACAAGATGACCGGTCTATTAGAACCAAACTTCTAATCTACACCTCCCCACTCCCCCTCTAATCGTTCCTCGCCTTCCCCTCCCCACTCCTCTCCTTTGCATTCCTCGCCAACAGCCGCGAGATCTGCTCGTAGCACACAAAGGTCACGCACGTTCCGGGAAGGATCCTAACAGCGTTGGTGGCAAGCCCTTTGTAGAACCCCGTTAAGCCTTCGGCGGCATACGTCCGGGAAATACAGTTGGGTATTGAGGTGTATGGCGGCATGTTCGGGGGTTGGTACTGAAGGTGCAGAGGATTTAGCTTCGGAGGAGGATGAGGAAGGAAGGGATAGAGAAGGGAGAGGCATACTTGGATGCGAGACCGTATTACTTGATATGGGTAAGTTATTCCGATCGCAAGGAGTTTTGCGGAGCCGGACATGAGGATGTACTCGATATTCGACTTTCAATGCCACGTCAGCTCAGACCCCGTCTCCCCTCACGGCCAAAAATCGACAAAAACTCACCAGACTCTTCAACTCGACCTCGCTCATCTCAATCCCGCCCTTTCCTCTCCGCCGTACCTCCACTCTCCACCTCTTCAGCTCCTCGTAGCTCATGAACTGGATCGCGCCGTTCGAAACCCCAAACAACGCCAACGCCATCCCTTTCGTCAACCCTGGAACACCTTCTCGTGTGGCGAGCTTGACAAGTCCGTCTGCGACGGGGGGCGTGTGTCAGATGGTGTTTGAGGGAAGAGGAAGCACATTCGGAGGACGCACCGACGACGTTCTTGTACGCCTTTTCGCTCTTCGGGTCTGTCGTAAACATCCGCGTTTTCACGACCCACAAAGGATTCGTCATTACTGCCGTTATCACACCTATTCTTGACCAATCCCAAGAGAGATGGAAGCCAATACACGAGCGAATCAGCAATCGCGCAAGTCACGGGTTGGATCGGCGCGGTGGCGGCGAGAAAGCAGCAGCAGAACGCACCGGATTCAGCAGAAGCGGCGAGATGCTGGCCCGCGCTGAGCTTGACCGAAGAATCTCCTCCAGTTTTCCTAGACTTGATCATCGTGTACCTGCCGGCCTCCCTCATCTCAGCCCCAACCTTTCTGTCCGAACCCCCCGGCGACGGAAAAACAAAGCGAGCCAACGCACCAGAGGAAATACAAGCCCCAGCTGCTCGCGTTGCCCACGATGTTCGGACTCAATCCTCTGTAAAGCCCTCTAATCCCTTCGGCCTTCGAAACATCGCGTAGGGCTAGGTAGATCTCTGTCAGAGTTCCTGGTCTCCGCGCGAGTGTTGATGGTGTCGAGGAGGAGGAGGGGAGCGCGAGGGAGGAGGAGGTCGACACTTGGAAGCGGACTTTGAGGAGGTCGAGTGGGTGCATCACGAGGGTGGAGATGATGCCGGCGCTGAAGCCGCAGAACGCTTGGTCGAGCGCGTAGGTCGGGAAGAAGGATGGTGGAGGGTCGGTGGAGGAAGAGCCGCTCGAGGTCGAGCTCGAGCTGGAGGATGACATGATGTGTATAGAATTATGAGTGTCTAGATGATGGCATGAATATGTGTAGTTGGCGAGAGATGTGGCGGAGGTTATGGTAGGAAGCAGAAGGACGAAGCAGCGGCAAGCGAGAGATGCCTCTCACAGCGGCGTCGCGTCAATCCCTTTAGTTTCGCTCTAGGTCTAAACTCTGTCCAAAGATCGATAAAATGGCGGTAGTGTAGAAATACAAATTGGTATAATAATCTTGCATAGAAAGCCTGAGTACCAAATACAGCTGCTCCCCCTCGCCAAACTCCGATCGACGCTCCCCTTCTCCGAAGTCGAGCACGAATCACTCTTCGTTCATCTCCCTCGAATGCACCTTGATTCCTCGTGCCTCCAAGTCTTCCACTATCTCACCTGATGATGCATCGAGAGTTGTGTTAGCTCGAAAAAGACGAGGCAGCGCACGAAGAGAGGACCAACTCGGAAGCTGGCCAGTCACGCGCACAGCGTACACTCCTGGCAGGTGTTTGTCTGTTGGGACGAGCACCACTCTGTCAGCATTCCAACCCTATTTCCTTCCTATCTCTGATCCAACAAAGCGACCGAGCACGCACCGTTCCTCTGCCACTTGGCCTGCATCAAAGCACTCTCGATCAGCTCTCGCGCGCTCTTCTGACACCGTAAGAGGAGAAGCACGCACGACCCAACTCTTGCTCGGCGTCATGAGCGCGATCGTACCATCAAACTGGGCCGTCGTGCAGTCAAAGACTCGGTCCTGCGAGCCCTTCATCTGTTCGTTTCGCGCGCTCCCATCAGCCGTTGCTTCCTCGCCGAGTAAAGGAGGAGGCGGACCTCGAGGTACTCTTCACAGTTTGGGCAGCCTTCCTTCTCTGTAGACCAACAGTGTTCGAGTTAGGGAGGAGTCGTGAGCGAGGAAGGAGGGGCGAAGACGGACTGAATTCGGAGGGCGTGGCGAGGAAGCTGCACATGAGGCAGGCGCGAAGCTTCTTGGTTGAGGACCTGTGATGATCTGTGATGAGGTTGGGCTACGGTACAGCAAAGTGCGAGGATCGAACATTGTTGCGAGATGTAGTGGGCGGATGCAGAGAGAGGTAGGCCGCAGGTGGAGCCATTAGAAAGTGAAGTAAAGATTACAAACGATATTCCCGAATACAAAAGTTGGTATTGGGCGCTTGGGGCGAGTGGAGGCCCCCTCGCTCGTACCCTCCTGCCAGTACCTACGCTCACGCTTCTTTCACGATGAGCACTACGGCGAAGAAAACAGTTATCTACCAGCCAATGTCTGTGTCGTGGCCAGGGTTCAAGGCCCAACTTATCGTCGTCACGTCCGGATCGGGGCAGGTGATCCTCAAGGTGCCCGTCCGCTTCCTCGAACAGGGCGGCGTCCTTTCGTGGTCCTACATCCTGTACATTATCTCGATTTGCGTCACGGACGATGGTCACCTCACCACCTCGGACAGCGAGTTCGTCTCTGGCACTCCGGTCGCGGGAACGTACATCTTCGCCACTCGTGCGTCGCTCGTTACATCCGCTTAGTGGCCTTAGCTGACGAATCTTAACACTTTCGGACGACGCTCAAACATCCCAGAGACGAACTCGGTTACGTTCGCTCCAGGTCCGGCCGGAAAGTCGAAAATGAAGGCGTTTACGGGCACGAGTGAAGGTACGATGAGCAACTCAGCTCGCTCGTCAAACCTTCAGGTCGGTTAGGTGTTCTCGCAGCTTCTCAGATGGCGACTGACGACGTTCGTACATGCTTCAGACGAACTTGAGAACCGAACTCATGATTCGAGATTTCCAATGTCTCCTTACGAATGCGGACCGCGCCGACTGCATCGCGGCGCACATTGTCCCTATCAGTCGTTCCGACGTGCGTCACGAGTCTCATTCTCCCCAGATGCTGCGGCTAACAACTTCAATCCAGATTTACGACCTCCTCGAAATCGACTTTCAATACTCCGTCTCCTGCGGCCTCCTCCTCTTGGCTCATCAACACACGGCGTACGACAAGTATCGCTGGTCCTTCTTCGTGCAAGACGTACGCCTTTCTCTCTTGGCTTCGTAACAACTGCCTGATGCATCTCTGCTCGTCTAGAATGGAGACTTGGTTGTTCACTACTTCGAACCGAGGAACGAAAACAACCGCGCCCTCCATGGCAAGGTCATCACGAGGGAACGTTTCCGTGTTAACGGCGAAGAAGACCTCCCGAACCCAGACATGATCAAGTGGCACTACAAGCAAGCGATCATGAAGAACCTCCGTGGTTTCAACTACTGAGCGCGTACGTGGGATCTCCGTTTCATTCGGTTGTTCGTGCGCTAACCTAGCCCCTAGCAGCTTGTCCACCGTCGACTCGGCCTGACTTGAAGGTCGTTTCCGTCCTGTATAGCTTTTCTCTCGTTACTCGCACCCACTTTGATACCACCAACATCGTCGTCAAGCGAGTGCGTCCCGATTTCCCGAAAATACCTTTGCCGTGCCATTCCCACCATTTAAGCCTGCCAATGTTATTCGAGTGTTTTAACACCGAGAAAATTTGGTCTGCCGTTCCTCGCAGATTTTCGCAAAAGAGCTGTCCTTCGAAGTACATTTTTGAACACGTACCGCGAGTGGTGGCCGGGGCCGATGCTTGAAGCATAAGCTGCCCCCGCTTGGACGTGTGAACGCTCAACACTCTTGAAGCCTGCCAGGGTTTTTCGGTCCAACGGAGCAAGTTGCTACACCTTGTTGAGAACTGTGAACGGCGACATACAATAATCTCGCCGAACGCCACGTGGAGCAATACAAAGTCAAAAACGTAAGACAGGAATTGAGGAATAGAGCTTTTGTATTGTTCATTTCCCGGGGTCCTCGCAGCGCCAAGTCGCGCAGGCAAAACAAGCCCGGCCTCGCTTGTGTTCTCGCCGACGACTTTGCACCATTTCTCGAGGTCGCAGAGGGACACATACCACGCCCTCTCCCTCTAATTGATACCCTTCTACCACCAGCTCGTACAGCCCACAAGTTCCTACAGTTGACGACGAAGCAGCGGGAAGCATTCCTCCCGACCGTCCCGCTTCCCCTCCTCCGTCCTCCTCGTCTCTCCCCGCCCCTTCGACGACCCTCACCGGCCCGTCCTTGACGATGGCACGATCCTCCACATCAGCTTCGCCACCACCACCGACCCGTCGCTCGACCCGCGCGTCTTCTCGCGACCCGACTCCCGCGCCCAGCACCAGCACCAGCACGACGAGCACATCAACACGGACTCGCTCTGGCGCGTCTCCCGCTCCTCCCTCCGTTGGCGATGGCTCCGTCCTCCCCATGAGGAGCACCCGGAGTCGTTCGAGAGGCGTCAGCGTCGGGCCGAGCGGTGAGAGCATGCTCTCGCCCCCACCATCGACAATGCCGACTTCGAGGAGGGGCAGTCGGTCGTCCGCGTCGGGGAGGAAGACGGGCAAAGGCAAGGGGAAGAAGAGCGAGAGTGGGAGTGAGGTCGAGGGAGAGGACGAGGGCGTCGTCGTCAAACAGGAGCCCGTCGACGATGCCTGGGACGGAGGACCTCCCGGCGAGGAGGGTGTTGTGATCAACGGCGGCGAGGACGACGGCCACCTCGCGCGCGACGAGAATGGCGATGAACCAGACGAGCACTCGAAAGTGGAAGGAGGTGGAGCCGACATTTATCCACCTGGGGTCGGCACAGGCGAAGGGCTTGAGACGGTCGAGGAGGAGGCGCCCGACGCGTCTGCGTCCGTCTCGGAGCCGCCGCCTCCCCCGCCCAACGTCGGCGAGACGGAGACGACCGTCCTAGTGAACGAGGACGACGTGCTGAAGAAAACACTCGAAGAGTCGTCTGGGGGTGCGGTCGAGGAAGGTGTGGATGCTCAGGTCGAGGAAGGTGGATTGCTCGGTACCGAAGCCGTTCCTGCTGAAGCAGAGGCGGGAGCGAGCAAGCCGTCGGATTCGGAGATCGTCGAGAATCCAGCTGTGGAGGATGTTGTGCCAGAAGGTGGAGTCTCAGACGGGAAAGGCCCGGAGATGGATGAGAACGCGGGTACAGGCGAGGCGCGAGTACCTCACAACGATGTTGTGATGGGCGACTCGGCCGCTTTGAATGGGGTGCAGGAGTCGGAAGATGGAAAGGGAGGTATGGATGTGCTAGAAATGGGAAAAGCTGGAGCGGAAGCAGCTGTGGTGGAGCAGGTGGGTGGCGCGGCAGGAGCGGCAGCTGCCGATGTTCCGAGTGAGTGGTCCTCCTTAATCTTGCTCTCGCTGATCGCGGAAAGAGGTCCGATGGGGTGCTGATGATTCTCTTGGCTATTCAGTAGTTGAGCCACAAGTTATCACCCTTCCCTCGCCGTCGGCGCTGGAGGATGCGCCCGTAGCAAGCATCCCTGGTACGTAATGTTTACCACTTCGATCCTCTCTTCTCGCTCTTGCACTTGCTGATCCTTGGATGATCATCAGTAGCAGAACCTTCCGTCGCCACGCTCCAAACCGAAACTTCCACCGCTGCAGCTTTCTCCCTCCCAATCTCCCCAGGTCCGTCCTCCACCCGTGGAGACGCCAACGCGCGCGTCAAACGTTGTCCACTAATTTCACCTCCATCCACAGCCGTCTCTCATCCTCCTTCTCCAACCTTCCCCATCGCCGACCCTATCCTCTCACTACAAGAAGACGCGCCCGCACCGCCTCCCGAGCCAACGCTGGTCCTCCCTTCCTCCGCGGGACGAGAAGGGCCTGCAGAGGAGCTTGACGCTTCGCTTTCGGTTCCGACGAAGGACGCTGGACCAGAAACTTTTTCGGCTTCCGGCCAGGACGCTGAGATGAAGGACGCTGTTGTGGATGTGAGTGTGGGTGCGGGTGCTGATGAGTCGATACAGGTTGGAGAGGGTGGAGAGGAGGCAGAGGGTGGTGAGGCGCCGACAGGTGTTGATGGTGAGACGAAAGGAGCGGATGGAGCTGTAGATGGAGTTGAGGGCGAAGGCGAGGCCATGAGTATGGAGATTGGAGAAGGGCTGGTGAACGGGAGTGCGGCGGAGGCCGTGCCGGAGAAGCTCGTGGAGGAGGCCGCCGAAGATGGTGCGGAGGCCGCTGGAGTTGACGAGGTTGGGCAGGTTGTGACGGAAGGCGATGCTGCCGTGGCAAAGGAGGGAGAGTCGATCGCCCTGGAGGTCGGCGCTGTCAGTGGAGCTGGCGCCGAGGAGAAGGGATCGGGCGACAAAACTTCCGACACGACTGCGATCACCAGTGGCGATTCCACTTCCCTCCCTTCAACCTCAAGCTACGACCCTACCACCTCCACTCCAGCACCTATCCCATCGACCTCAAATGCTTCATCCGACGCTCCGACCCCAACTCCAGCAACCGCCGTAACTGCCGCATCTTCTCTTCCTTCCACTGTCCCTTCCGCCGTCCCTCCTACCGCTCCCTCTTCTCTCCCCAATCCTCCTCTCTCCACAACGGGATCAACGCCAGCCGCGCAAGCCGGATCGTCGAGCTCCCTCGCGAAACGGTCCCCGCCGATCCAGGGGCAGCTGCAGATGCCGTCGGGGATGCAGAACTGGAGCCAGAAGGAAGTGAGGATGAGGATGAACGGGTACAAGCTTGTGGCGGTGTTGGCGTTGAATGCTGAGCTGTTCAAGTGAGTTTGGCTTCTTTTGGGGGCTCGGACCGTGACGGCTAGAAAGGAGATGCCACGGAGGAATCGGACAGTGAATGATGAGGGATGGAAGCTGATGCACTTTTATACCGTCATGCAGGATGGCGGGAGACCTTCAACAGCAGAGTCCACTCAACATGGACGACTATGGCCAGTGCGTTTGGCATACTCGAGGGAAGAGTTGACAGGAAGTTTCGTGCTAACTGGCTGCTACCCAGGCTCACGATGCGACTCCAGAGTAACTTGGCGTACCTCCAAGCGATGTCGGAGCTTTACAATCGTCGCGACAACGTATGTTTGCGATAAACACTGGTCACGTGTTCTTTGTTTGGGGCTGACCAGTTTCCTTCCTGCCCGTTTAGATCTCTCCGGCACCGCCACCACCAATGCTCGACCTTCCGACGAGTCCATATCTGCTCCAGCGACTCGGCCAGAGCTACTCGCAGCTTCGAAGCTACTTCCAAGCGTCGGAGAAGTTCGAGCAGCAGGCTCAGCGAGGAGCCATCACTGTCACGCCCGTTCAAGCTTCCGTCCCCCTTCCTCAACCGGACTCGATGGACAGTCGACCTCCTCTCTCCCTCTCGCTTCCGAACAAAGCAACCCCGCCGGGGAAGATCGACCTCCCCCCACCTGCTCCCTTCGCTGCATCCGTGCCGGCGCCAGCTCTCGTTCCCATCCCAGTGACCGCCGCACCAGCAAAAGCGCCGGGAGCGGTGAAAGCTCCAGAAGCCATACCGTTTTCTGCTCCAGTAACCGTAGAGCAGGTCGAGGTCGGCACGAACGGAGGTAGCCCGTTGAAGAGGTCGCGTGAGGAGGACGTGAGCGAGAAGGTTGGCGAGCAGGACGCGAAGAGGGGCAAGGTCTCTGCACCGGAAGTCGCCGCTGCGCCGTTTGCGACAGGTCCCCCGGCAGCGAGGCCGTTCAACACTGGCGCACCGTCAGCACCTACACCTGCGCCTGTACCAGCACCGATGTCGGCACCAGTAGAGGTCCCTCAGCCCGCCGTATCATATCCTACGCCTTCATCAGCGACTCAGAATGTCCCCGCCCCTTTCAACGCTCCTCCGCCTCTTCAGGGCGCTCCTTCAAGCCGCTCAGGAACTCCAAGCACAGTCCCGCCGACGCAGAACCCGTCCGCCCCTCCTCCGCCTGCGCCTTTCGCTACGCCATCCCCCGCCCCTCCCGTCCCTTCATACCCTGGCCAGCTCCCCTACGGCGCCTCTCAACCCAATCCTATGGCCGCCATTCCCGCCCACCTCCAGTCGCAACCGCCGGTCCCCGGCTCGAACCCATACGCCCATCTCACGCCTCAGCAGCAGAACTTCATTCGGCACCAGCAGATGCAGGGGATGCAGCAGCAGCAACAGCAGATGGCGGCGGCGAACCATCTCGCGGCTCAGCGTCAGCAGCAGGACGACATGAACGCAAACGCACGTGGCCGGACCCCGTCGCTCGGGCAGACCGCGCCAGCAGCGGGATCGCCTCGCACGAACCCTGGCATGCTTCCTCCGCCCGCAAGGCCGATGTCTGCGCTCGGGCAGCAGGTACAGAACCAGTCTCCGTCGAACCAAGGGTCGCCGGCGTTGTTCGGTCAGGAAGGGCAGCAGCCTCAGCCTCAGGGTCCTCAGGTCACGTCGCAGGAGCAACTGGCTCAGATCACGACTCGAGCGAGGGCGGCGGCGACGGAAATGCACAGCATCCAGTCGATCATGAGCCAGCCGTCGTTCGCTCTCCTGCCTCAGGCTTCTCAGCAGCAGCTTCGGGACCAGGTTCGTTTTCCAACTAAAGAGGCCAACTTTCCGTGCACCGCTGACCTCAAGTTTCTCTCTACAGGCCAATGGGCTTATGCAGCAAGTGCAAGCGGCGGCGGCGATGGTCAAGAACTATCAACAGCAGCAGAACGGCCAGGGCTTCCCAATGCGTGCGATGAGTCCGACGACCAACAAACCGGCCCCAGGAATCCACACTCGAACGCCCTCGACTTCGTCGTACACTCAGAGCCCGCAGGTTCAAAACGCTCAGCTTCGAAACGTCAGCGGAGGCTACGGTGCCGGAAGTCAAGCTGGAAGTCACGCCGGCAGCCCTCCCTCGACCGGTCCTGCTCAAGCGTCTGAAAGTTCAGCCTCGTACTTCCGCGAGCAGTGGGTTGTCATGTCTAGAGCGCCGAAGTGATCTTTATTTACGCCGCTCGTTTCCCAGGCTCGCCGCTCAGCAGCAGCAACAGATGCGCTCCCAGTCGCCTCTCCCGCCACAGTCCCAAACGCCATCTCAGTCCGGGTACGGCGGCATTCCTCCAGGCTACCCTCGACCCCCTTCTCGCCAGCAGCCCACCCCTCAACAAGCGCAGCAGGCATTCTACGCTCAGCAGGGAGGTCCTCAGAGTTACCCGCAACAGGGCTCGCCTGCCGCATTCTCATCGGCGCCATCTCCCGCTTACTCTCAAGGCATCCCTCCGCAATCGCCTTACACGACGGCTCCCACGCCTCGCTCGTACGGCGGTCCCGCCAACGCAGATTCGCCAGCTCCGTCCGCCGGCGCCCCATCCCCCGCTCCCTCGGCCGCAGGCGGCAACAAGAAGGCTCGACCGACGAAGAAGCAGAAGGAGGCGGAAGCGGCTCAGATTCGTGAGACGGAGCAGAAGGTGTGTTGTCTTTTCGCATTGCGTTTGGCGATGGCAAAACTGACGTGGCTTCTCATCTTTCAGGCTGCCGCGGATGCCCAGCGCGCTGCTCAGGAGCAAGTTCAGCGACAAGAGCAGCAGCGCCAGCTGGAGGCTGCTCAGGCCGCCGAGAGGACCCGTCAGCAGGAGATGGTTCGTCCAAATTCTCGCAAGAACGTCTCTGCTCGCCCCCAGCGCTGATGCTTCCTCCTCGCAGGCTCGCCAAGCTCAGGCTCAGGCTCAAGCTCAGGCTCAAGCTCAAGCTCAAGCGCAGGCTCAGGCTCGCCAGTTCCAAGCGAACCAGTTTCAGCAAAGCCCGGCGGCGGCGGCTCAGTACCAGCAGATGGCGGCGCAATACGGCCAGCAAGGCCAGAGTCCGTACCAGGCCAACCCGTATCAGCAGCTCGGTCAACAGCAGGCCGGCTTCCCTCAACAGCAGTTCGCGGCGGCCGGAAACCCGTTCGCTCAGTTCCAGAACCGACCTCCTCAGCAGCAACAGCAGCAGCAGCAGCAACCGGTGAGTCTTAGCATCCTCTAGCTTGTGTCTTTTGATGACCACGTTACTGAGATCTGTTTTCTGGTGACGTAGCAGCAACCTCAGTACATGCAGCCGTCTCAGATGTCCAACTCGCCTGCCCCAGCCCCTCCAACATCGGCTCCTCCATCCGCGTTCGGCGCACCTCCGGACGCTCGTAGCTCGTCGCCGTTCATCGGTGCAGTTCCCAACGCCATGGCGAGCAACCCGAGCTTCACTCCTACTCAGGGCTTTGGTTGGAACCCCTCGACACCGAGTATGGGAGTCAACCTTGGAACGCCGTCGGCGGGCATGTCTGAGTGGGGGAGCGGCGCTGCGACACCGACTGCTCCCGCCGAAGATACTGACTGGACTCAGTTTTTGAACGCCTGAAGAGGTGAGCGCGTTCTCAGATGACCATGTCTGCGCCGAACTGATCTCCGCCTCTTGCAGCAGACTGAGCAGGCGCCAGTTCAGGACGACCCCAAAAGGAGCAGCCAGACCACCGTGTTCGAGTGTGTGTGAATGTGAAGTTGCGCTCCGTTGTAGATAGCTTTCAATGTACTGCAGAATCTTTAAATGGGGATTGTTTGCCTGACGAGAGGACTCGTGGTTGGTAATGGAGGCTTGACAGGATTGAAGGTGCCTACGGAGTTACGGTCTTGCGTGAGCCCTCGAAGAACGATCCTTTTCTCCTCATCTAAGGTACGGTAAGAAAAGGACAGTACAGGAGGACCGAACGTCCGTCGATTAATGAGTCCTTTGACGGCCAAGATCGGAGTACGTCTATGTCGGAAGTGTCACCGATTGCGTCCTTGGGGCTGCAAGGTCGTCCGTCCTTCGCTGCGCCCTAATCTTCCTTCCCCGAGTCGTTGAAGCACCTTCTTTTCTTCTTCCTGTTGCCCACTTAAACGGTAACGAGCACCATTTCCGATGTATATCAACTTCAGTCTCGTCATGACCGCGACAGAGCTCCAGAACGAGCTCACAGATTTACTCTTTGAGTCCCCCGCGACCGTCAACCCTTACGACGCGCTCGTCAGCATGTTCGAAGATTTCACTCCGAATCCTGCACATACCAGCCACTATAAACGCCAGATCGTAGGGATCTCAGTTGCACTTGGCGTGTGAGTCCTGAGAGGCACCAACTGGGACCGCAGCGTGCTCAGCTGACACGTGGAACGTGCAGGATCCTTGTTGGGGTCGTTACAAGCTTGATCGTCAGAGCAAAGCGCGACAAAAAGAAGTTCTGGATCTTTCGAACGATTACGATGAACGGTCGCTACCTCCTTCCACACGGCGTAATCGCTTGGTCTTCGGCTCTTGCCATCGAGTGCATCGGTAAAGGGACTCGTGCGCCGCTGTGGAAAGCGGAACCAACTGACTGATTTCGGTTTCTGTCCCAGTGGTTGAATGCTGCATCGCGCTCTTCATGAGTGGTGCGGAGACGGTCTCGCACGGTGCACTAGTTTGGTGGAACACGGCAGCGTGGTAAGCCAGTGCCGTAGACGAAGAGCGATCGCAGGGTTGCTAACAATCTTATTCTTCACAGGTCGGGCGCGTGGATTACGATATACCTCGCCGTTTGGAGTCTCGGGGTTTCGCATTACCTTCAAGCTCGCACCTTCCCCCGGCGAGCTCGCTTCGGCTCCGACTTTGGCACGAGCACCACCGCAATCTTCCTCGTTAAAGCCATCGCTCCTTGCGCCCTGGTCTCTTTCTTCGCTTCTATGATACCCTTCACAGCGATTTGCTACTCCGGTACCAGGAGACGCATGTTTGGACTTGATGAGCTCCACGCCGGTGTCGTTCGTCTGAAGGATTCGTGGTCCTCTGAAGATGAGCTTGCCGGCAACGTTCTCCAGCCTCTCGTGCCCGCGATGGAGCGTTGGCTGTCTGGATTCGAACTTGCCTCCTGGGGATTTAAAAGATCAGTCGCGCTTTATTTCTCTTGGCTGATCGTGATGACGGTGGTGCGTTCTAATTTGTCCGCACCGTCGTGAACACGTGATTGACGTCGACTTCCCTTTGGGCGACAAACCTACAGGCACTCGACGTCGTTGGGTTTCTTCGCCTGCGGCATATCTATCGTCACTTGAGCCGATTGGGAGAAGATTCCTCGTTCTCAGACGCTCCGGTCCTCTCGAACGATTCGTTTTCCCTCCGTGAGCTGGAAGCTGAGCTCGGTCGAGAGCGACAAGGAGCGGAAGAGCTGCGACGTGCCTGGTGGGTAAGTAAGAAGGAAATACTTGCTTGCAAATACGCTATTGGGAATTAACTCGGACCCTTTTGTACCTATAGTCTTTGTTGGCGGTGGTTGTGCTGCTGTCTGGCATTGCGAGTGAGCCGAGCTGCTTGCCTCTTCGATCGAGCTGACTTTGAAGACATACAACGGAACAGTTGGATTCACAGTCGCCACTTTGTACCAATATCACCAGGGAGCCGGTATCGAAGTTAGCTACCTCATCGCCCTCATTCTCTTGTGCGTCTTTCGTGGCCACACTCCAACCCGTGCTGACGTGGTCTCTGCTTCTTTCTCACCTCCAGCTACGTCCTAGTCGGCCTCGGCGCACCCATAACTGCCGCTCTCCTTTGGATTGCACTTCATATCAAGAAGCCGTCACCCAACCCCGACGCCACCTCAACTCGCCCCAGCACCTCCGTCTCACAGACACGCCCTCCTCTCAGCAGCGGTATCCACGTGGTGCGACTTGAGCAGATTGAAGTCGAGCTCTGCACGGAAGAAGGGAGTGAACTGGAAAGGGAGTCTTCTGAGGACACCAAGCAGAGTAAGGTCGTAAGAGTCAGTGAGGAGGTTTGAGCTGTCCTTGTCACCACGTTTGTGCTTGTGCTCCGCCTCTTTGATGCACGGCCCTTATCTGCAAGCTTGTGTATTCAAATTCAGAACAGCTCTCCCGGTACTGCAAAATCCTCCAGTGGGACTCGTTCGCCATGAGAGGTGAAAGATAAAGCCACGTCCGCCAGTCGTTGACGCGGTCCAGGTGGGGCCACTTATGCGAACGGGGGTTGAGCTTGGAGGCCAGAAGAATGACTTTCCTCAGTTCACCCGCTCCTCAATCGTGACATCTACATGGATACAAGACGATCTCCGCGGAGTTAAACCACGCGTCGGGAGGCCGCTGACTCAAGCCTCAAACTTCCGCCGCTCTGCTCACCTGCTTCAGCTTTCACACCTTCCATCACCTACGATCTACATCACCTACACTCATCGCATCTGTTTGGCTTTGCATCTCGCTACTACGGCTCGTCGCTCGTTGGCTTGATTTCGTTCCAAAGTGTAGCTCGGCATGAGCGCTGCCCAACAACCCATCGAATTGAGCCCAGTGTCGCGTCAGACGTCCGTCACCGACACTGGAGCTTCTACTCCAGCTACTCTGGGCGACAACTTCACTTCGGCGGCCGCTTCGGAGGAGCCGCTGAGTGGAGTTGGTCGGACGCCTGTTGAAGGTGCGTCTCGCGAAGGACGGAGATGCGAGTGCTACATGTTGACTGGTGTTACAAACAGCACTCAACACTTATCCTGATGGCGGCATTCAGGCTTGGTAAGTCGCGAAGACGCGGGAGGAATCTGTGCAACCACACGGCTTACCCCACCTTTTGTGACGCCCTCACCAAGGCTGCAGGTTGTGTTTGGTTTCTTCATGTTCTTCACCACCATCGGATCCGTATACTCCTGGTAGGTGCGTTCATTCATGGGCGGACAAGTCAGCTGATCCGCGAACCGCAGGGGAGTCGTCCAAGACGCGCTGGTCGAAGAGGGCCTCTCGTCGTCGTCCACTCTCGCTTTTGTCGGCTCCACGCAGGCCGTCATGCAAGCCCTTCTTGCGATCCCATTCACCGGGTTCGTGCGGCGGTATGGCCCACGTCCAGCTTGCCTCGTGGCGGCAACGTGTACCGTCGTCGGACCGGTCATTGCGGGCAGTAGCACGCACTCTGTCATCGGGCTGGTGTTTGGTCAAGTGAGGAGGTCTCGAAAGCGAACGCTTTGCAACCTGAGCTGACAATCTTCTTGCTCAGGGCGTCATCTTCGGTATCGGCCAAGGTCTCGTTTTGTTCGCGGTCGCCACGTTGCCTTCGTCTTACTTCCTCAAGAAGCGCAACCTGGCCACTGGGATCGTCTACGCCGGCGGTGGAATTGGTGGCGCAGTGTTCGCATTGACCACATCGGCCATGATCTCCAAAGTTGGAGTTGCGTGGTCCTTCAGAATTAACGGCTTTATCTGGTGCGTCCTACTGGTTCGTCCTGAGGGCCAGACGAAAGCTGAGCTAGAACCTCTCACAATCCTCTAGTGGAGCTCTTAACTTCCCCTGCGCATGGTTTGTCAAGAGCAGACTGCCACTCCAGACCGGCCGCTCGACGCAGCCGATCGTAGACTGGTGAGCATTTTTCGAACTCACGCAGACCGCAAATCTACTAACGTGGCCTCCGGTTCCAAGGTCGATGTTCAAGGACGCTCGATTCCCTCTCCTTCTCGCTGGAAGCTGTCTTGCCGTTTTCCCGCTCTTCATTCCTCCCTTGTTCGTCCGTTTCCCCTGTCATCCTCTTCCAACCCAGCAACACTGACGCCCACTCGCACGCGATTAGCTTCCTGCCACTCTACGCCGGTGCCATTGGACTGTCGACATCTACTTCGTCACTCCTTCTTGCAGGATTCAACCTCGCCTCTGCCGGAGGGCGTATCCTGTTCGGCCTCGGCGCGGACCGAATCCTGGGCAGCGTCAACTCCCTCCTTGCTTGTCTCGCCTTCGTGGGCATCAGTACATTGGCCGTTTGGCCTGTCGCTGAGACTCTCCCTCCCTTGTGAGCTTCTCAGAATAATTGGAGAGGAGTTCTCGAAAGCTGACGTGGCTCTTCAACAGGGTGATCTTCGCTGCTGTCAACGGATTCTGCTCAGGCGGGTTCTTCAGTCTCATGCCTGGCGTCATTTCAACTCTGTTCGGGTCGTCAAAGCTTGGCGTTACTTTTGGCATGATGTGTAAGGATCCCTCTTTGGCAGGTTGCCTTCACGCGATGGTGTTGACTCTCCGATCCTCCCAGTGTTCACGTGGTCTCCAGGATAGTACGTCCTTGATCTCAGGGGAGTAGTTGGTTCTTCACGCTAAGTTTACATGTTGTACAGCTTCATGGGAGCTCCTATTGGTGGCTACATCCTAGGTTAGTCCTTCACAGCTTGCTGCGTGCGAATGGCACGCACTGATCGACAGCAAACAGATGCATTCGGAGGAGCCGAAGGAGGGTTCGTGGCGTTCAGACCAGCCATCTTCTACAGCGGCTGCTTGTCGCTCGCAGCTGCTGGATTGGTGTTGGCGATCAGGATCATCCAGTCTCGACAGATCTGGAAGCGGGTTTGAGGTGTGTCTGTTTTCCTTCCGCCAGAGCTTCGACTCAACATTTACGCTTTCAGAATCAAAATGCAGAGCTGCAAAACATGTAATGCAAAATTTCGCATTCACCGCCTGTTTGACCGAACCTCCATCTCGTTAGAGATCTTCCAACCGCTAGAGCTAGCAGCGTCAAGCATGCTGTCGAGCTTTGCGCTCACCATCAAATATTTTCAAAGACTTCTATTGCTTTACTTGAGCTGGACCGCCATCCTCGCCGTGGTGCGCCGAGGTTCTTTCGCCACGTGGAGGGTGAAGCGTTTCCTGACTTTTGCCTGGTTCGCGCAGGTTCTTGGGATTCTCGGTTGGCTCCGATCGCTTCAAGTCGGAGCGCATTTGAGGTTGATGGCTGGAAAATATCTTTTTCAGATGTCTCGATGCAGTCGCCTTCGCTCGTCGAGCTGTAGGCCGAGCTGAAAAGAGAGCGTCAAGGAACGGCGGAGTTGAGCAAAGCGTAGTGGGTGAATCGAAACCTACTTTAACCTCAAGCACTGTGCACTTCAAAACTAAGAGTTGAATATGCGTTCAGCCTGAGTTGGAGTCTGCGGAAAGAGGTCTACCAGTTCATTACGGGCAGCAACACGAACTTAAGCGTTGCAATCGCCCTCTTCCTCCTGTCCGGACCCCAAACATCCATAACCCTTTTTGTTACTTTTTCCTCAGAAGGAAAGCAACCGGTCTCTCTCAATTCAACGGAAAGTCTGCTCAGCACGTGTACTTCACTTTCGGTTTACAAGCAAGCAAGCGATCGATCCCAAGTCTACCCTACAGGCAATAACATCTAAGCCATTCATCCGCCTTCACCAAAACTCGCAGCTGATCCCCACCCCACCTCCGTCTACGTGCTCCTAAGCCAACCAATTCTTGTTCCACCTCTTCGTCGGCAACGGCACATCGCTCCTCGCCTCGATCTCCACGTCCAACGTCGAAGCCCAAGGTACAAACTTGAACAGCCTAAAGCTATCTCCGAACGACGGCGTGAAGTATGTCGAAGGCCTCCCTGAACAAGGGAGGAAGATCTCGAGCTCGCGCATCGCGTCCAATGCCTGTTTCGCACGTCAGCTCGCGTTCAGGAGAGGGAGGGAGGGAGAGCAGGCGCACCATAGCGAACGACTGCTTTGGGTAAGGATTGATCTTGACGGCCTGGCCTTTGTGGCGGTTGACGTGTTGGTCGTAGCAGTCGTACAGCATCTCGAGGTTGAACGTGTTGTCGTGCTCGACCCGCATGTACTTGGCCGCGATGCAGACGGTCAACTCGAGAACTGAGCGATCTATTGAGGCACATCAAAGTCAGAGTTGGTTGAGCTATGGAGAGGGGGAGAAGGAAGAAACGCACCAGAGAGGAGATCGTCCCTCGCTCTTGGCTCACTAGCTTGCGGAAGGAGCGAGACGTCCAACTTTGGTGCCTCGAGTTCCGTAGGAGCCGGCGAGTCCCAAGCGTCTGTCGAGTGCTTTGCGTTCCATTCGAGCTTCGAGTACATGGTGGTCTGTTGATGAGTGGTCAAAGTCAGCGAACAGCGAAGGAGAGGGATGGGAAATAGAGATGTACGAAAGCCTGGATCAGGTGGTTCGGAGTGTTGCCATGGATCTTCCAAAGTCGGTCGAGGTACTTCTTTGTCTTCGAGCTCTCCAAGAAGGACTGTGAACCACCAAAAACCGTCAGCGCCCATCTCCCTCGCCTCCTCCGGAGCACGACGCAAAACACTGACCTCGACCTCCGCATTCCACTCCCTCGCGAGATAATCCGCCTTCCCCTCACCCTCAACCTCTAACAAGCTCTTCGCCAAAGCGAGGTACCCGTCCCAACTGTTCTCAAGCACGACTTGGTGTACCTGACTCTGACAACGACTCCTGACCCTCTTCTCGAGCGTCGAGACACAATCCTACCCGCACCAATCGACATCGTCAGCTCACGTCCTTCCTTCACTCATAAAATGCGAAGAGAAAGCTTAACTCACAGTCCTCGAACTAACGCCGATCACGCCCATCCCGCTCTTCCTCCTATTTCCCTGAATGATATCGAGCAAGCAGTACAAGAAGCTCTGGCGCGGGTGCATCGCAAAGAGGTCGAACTCGTCGAGCACGACGATGATGGGCTTGTTCTCTGTCACCTCCTCGCCTGGCGTGGTGGGAGGTTCGAGCATTGAGAGGAGAGTCGACATGGTGGATGCGGTGGAGCCCTGTAGTTTGCACAGAGGTGAAATGGAACACGTGTTAGCTTCCCGCACGCAAAGTGAACGAGGCGAGGGAGAACTAAGGGACGCACGAAGTCTCCGTCGTCCTCCTGGAACCCATTGCTCTTTAACTGCCTCGCGATCGCCCTCAACGCCAGCCGATCCGTCGTCTGGACCAGGCCGTTCAGCCTCACCGTGACGAACCCGTCTTCGCCGTAAACGTCTCTCAGCAACTTGAGGCTGCGTTCGATCATCTGTTCGTTCGTTGGTCCGTCTTGTCAGTTCTGAGGAGGAGTGAGGGGAGGGAGAGAAAAAGGGGGAAATGACGAACCAAGCTTTTCCCAACACCACGTCTGCCCACGACGACTAAGCAGTTCCCAACCTTCTCCTTCACGACGCCCTCCATTGCGTACCGTAATGGACGCTCCCACTTCTCGTACCCAACCATGTACGGCGCGTCCTTGACGCCCTGCGCCCTGCCCTTTCCCTTTCCCTTCGCACCTTCGACAGCAGCGTCCGCGCTGACGGTAACGTCGCCCGACAGCTTCCTCCCCACTCTCGACAGCAGATCGAGCACATCTTCACTCTCGTACAGCCTCGCTCTTTCTTTCCCCTTTCCCTTCGAAGGCGAAGCCATACACTCAGCTTCGACCTCCATCTCGTCCTCCTCTTCTTCTGCTTCCTCTTCCTCCTCTTCGTCATCACTCTTCTCCCAGGCCTGCGCATGCTCCAACAACGCCGCATGGAGGTTCGCCGGCGCGCCCTTGAGCACCGACATGTCGACAGGAAGACCCCTAGCACGAGCGGAGGAGCGCGGCGTGATTTTCGTCGGCGAGGTGAGAGGGGTTGATTGATCGTCGGAACCGGAGTCGGGTTCAGCGTCGGAGGCGGGTTCAGCATCGGACGGAGAGGCTTCAGAGTCGGAGATGTGGGAGGGGATCGTGGAGTCGATGCCATCGAGTTCTGGTGCGAGGACGGGAGCGGGGGGAGGGGAGGCAGCGCGTTGCGAGCGAGAGGGACGTGACGGGACGGGGGAGTGCGAGCGCGCGCGTTTGGTGGGTGTCGAGATGGGCGTCGGGAGAGTGTGGACGAAGTCTTCCTGAACCTCCTCCTCGCACTCTTCCTCCACCTCCTCCACCACCGACGCATCGTCCTCTTCCTCCTGAGGCTCCTCACACAGTCTCCTCGACACCGGTGGACTAGGCGACGGGTAAATCATCACCGGCTCTCTATCCGGCGACATCGGTACCCCCTTTCTGTCGTACTGCATCGCCGATGACCCCCGCCCCTTCCCCTTGAGCGGTGAAACGAGCGACTGTCGAACCAACCTCCCGCGCGGCGACTCGTGGGTGAGCGCGTTGGCGACCTCTGCGTCTGAGTCGCCGTCCTCCGACGACGAGGGAGCGGGCGAGGGTTGGTGAGAGGGGAGCTGGCGGCCTGACCGAGTCGTAAGAGGTTCGGATGGGTCGATTCTCGCTCGCTTCGAGGTGCCGGAGGAGGAGGACGCGATGCAGTCAACGGCCGGTTGTGATGCTGAGGACGCGAACGCGGACGCAGACGAGGTCGAGCGAGTGGCAGCTGTCCTGAGCGTCCTCGTAGCTCTATTCCTCTTGCCGCCCTGGTTGAAGTCGTCCTGAGAGAGTGCGGGACGGAATTTGGTCGGGGTGGTGTGCGACGAGGTGGGCTTGACCGGGGTGGGTTCGGACGAGGGAGGAGGAGCGTCGTAGAAGGATGTTGACGGTGCTGACGAGGTGAAGGCGTCGACCTTCATCGATCGGTTTGTAGGCATTATGGATAGAAATTAGTGAAAGTTGTGGGCGGAAGGGAAGGAAGCAGAGCGGCGAGGGGACGGAGGCGAACGAGCGAAACGCGTGATCGCAAACAGCCCAGGGCGTGCCTGGAGCGCGCCGTGATGGCACACCCGGGTGCGCTTGCGGAGTGAAGCAAGCTCAAAGCTACTACGAGTTTGTGTACATTCCTTCGCATCAAAGCACATTCGAACTCTAGACTTAAAAATGGATAGAGACTCATCTCCATCGCGCCATCACGCTCGCACGGCCCCATCAGACGCGTCGAGACGCGTCCGCGCCCCTTTGTTCTGAGCTCACGCCGCACCGCGTTAGACGACATCAGACGCGTCCCATATGCATCCAAATGCTCAATAACAGTCGTCAGGAGTACAAAACGAGCAGTAGTCTGATCAGCAGCGCTTGAAACCGGCCATTCGGCACCTGCAGGGGGAGTTCTGAACGACACCTCTCATCTCGCATGCGTCTGCTCTCACTTGACCAACCCATCTCGAAAAAAGACGTCTTCGCTATGATATCAATCACAACAAGGTCCACTTCAGAACCCATACGGGTTCCCTCTTCTACCGCCGTATCCTCCGCCTCCAAACCCTCCGCTGCTGAACCCTCCTCCTCCGAACCCTCCGCCGCCAAACATGTCCTCAAAGTTGACCCCGCCGCTGGCGAAGGGGTGACCGCCGGGGAATCCACCCATGTCGCCAAAGTCGGAGCCCATGCCGGACATTGGACTGCGAGAAGCAAGGCAGGTCAGCACACGTGGTGCCAACGAATGATACAAGCACCAGGAGACTCACTCAGACTCGTCGATTCCGGAATCGAATTTGCGTCGTCGGACAGGGTCGGAAAGGATGGCGTATGCTTCTCCAATCTAAGAAAGTTTCTCTCAAGTCAGGAACCATCCCTCAACCGCGAGAGTTGTGAAAGCGCGTGGCGCACCTCCTTGAACTTCTCGTCCGAGCCACCCTTGTCCGGGTGGTGGATAAGACTCTGCCTCCTGTACGCCTTCTTGATCTCGTCATCGGTCGCATCGCTCTGAATGCCGAGCGTCTTGTAGTGATCCTGCCATCGCAACGCAGATAACGCAACACGTCAGCACCACATCCACCCCACCTCGGTTCCGAACTTCCGCAACCCTCAAAACTCACCTTCATCTTGCTCTTCTTGAGCTTGACCTCGGCATCCTTCAGCTCCCTCTTCAACGACGTCTCGTCCGCCGAGCCAGCCGGCGCGAGCTCGTAAGCCTGCTTGAAGTCGCGCATGGCCGCCTCAAAGTCCTCTGAGCTTAGGTGTACCCTCGCTCGCGTGCGGAGCGCCTTGAAGTACGAAGGGTTGATCTCGAGACAGGCGTCGCAGTCGGCGAGAGCCTTTTCGGGCTCCTTGAGCTGTGCGTGAGGAAAACGAGTTCAGTTCACGTTCAAAGGCAGACTACGCAAAAACGAGCACACCTTTTGATATGCGGTTGCACGGTTGCTGAGCAGTGTTGAGCGGTACGAATCGTTCTCGGGGTCAACCTCGAGGCCCTCGGTGTACTTGTCGATCGCCTCCTGCAGGCGGTTGTTCTTGAACGCGTCGTTGCCAGCATCCTTGAGCGAGTCGAGCAGCTTGACTTTTCGCAGAAGAGTTCTGGAATTCACGAACGTGAGCTGGACGTAACATAACAAGATCGCGGCGGAGGGTAAAGAGCACGTACCGAGCAAGAGTGAAGTCGGGGTCGTTACGAAGAGCCTCCTGGCAGTGAGCGATGGCCTGGGCGTGGTTTCCGTTATAGTAGAGACTAAGACCTCGGTAATAGAGAGCCTCTGGCTGCTGAGGGTTTGCCCTCAAAAGGTCGCTGCGATCGCCACATAAGCAGGATCAGGATCTCGCCGCTGCTCCGCCTCCCATTACAAAGCGCCCTCTAAAGAAAGAAAGACTCACGCAGCCATACCAGCAGCCTCGTCGTATTTCTTCTTGCCAACCAAAGCTTCGACCTTCCACAACCGCCACTCCCTCGGCGTCTCCTCGACCTCCCTCGCGGCAGCATCGATGCCGAGCAGGACCATGCTCCATTCCTTCTTCTCCATCTCCCGCTTCACGTTCGCAACATGGGTCTGAATCCTCGCTGCCTTGGCCCTCTCGGCCATGACCGCCGGGCTAGCATCGAGCGGGAGGAGCTGGTCGAGCGTCTGCTGAGCCTGGTAGACCAACCCGAGCGCGAGCTGACACTTGGCGAGCCTGAGGAGCGTCTTCGGTTGTGGGTCGGCCTTCTGGAGCTGTGCGGCGGAGAGACAGTCGCCCAAAGCTTTCGAGTACTGTCTCGAAGCCATGTACGAGGCGGCGCGGTTGGTGAGGTACGCCGGGTTGGTGGGCGCAAGGGCGATAGCCTGGGTGTAGAGTCGCGTCGCGGAGGGGTAGTCCTTCTTCTTGAAGAACACGTTGCCTGCCTCTTTCCTCTCCTCTGCTCTGGCGAGGGCCTCCTCCGGGGTGAGCTCCTCGTCAGGCTTCTCGGGCGGCCCTTGGTCCTCCTCGTCGGCATCGGGCGCGTCGTCGTCCGAGTAGTGCTCCGAGTCATCCTCGGAGTCGTCGGAGGAGGTCGGGGCGAAGTAGGATGCCTTTGTCTTTTTGGGCTGGGAGGAAGAGCTCGGGGAAGGGGGGAAGGTCGGGTGAGGGGACGAGAAGGAGAAGGACGGGTCGGCAACGAATCCGTTGGAGCCGGCAGAGGATGACGAGGCGCCCTTGGAAGCAGCACTGTTGAAAATATCCATAATGACATACATAGATCAGCGCTCTGTCGTCCTTAAGGCGCTTGATAGTCGACGCGACGGGCTTCGTAAGCTGCTCGTCCTGCATCTCCGAACCCACACCGTCAAGAACCCTTCTTCGCCACCAATTCATCCCACCACCACCTGAGCATCCTGACTGATGATTCTTCGAGCTCCACCGCCTCCACCCTCCTCAAATACCTCTTCCAGCATTGCCGACGCAGGGCGCGTTCTCGACAGGAGAAAAAAATGGAATCGCGGCGAACAAACGAGAGGACGAGCGAGACGTACGCCTTTGCCTTCTTCCTGGCCGCTCCAGATCTATGAGCGTTCGGCATGATCGACTATCGACGGGTATCTGATGCGAGTCTATCTGAGAAACGACGGCGACGGCGGCGGCGTGAGCAGAGGTTGTGCGAGTGCGGGCGGCGTGGGTCGCGGGTAGGTGTCGATTTGGGGTATGTAAAGCGTCGGCGATAAAAGACGATTGAAACTATCGACTCGATGCTGCCTCCTACGTGTCGGAGACCTGGCGATTGCCGGCCAAAGAGTGCACACAAACGGAGGCCTCGACAGCTGGGCCAGCTTGGTTCACGCGAAAAGTCCCGTGAACTCATACGTGGTCTCTTGTTGCCGCATTTCTTTTCGCGATGCGTGCTGAATTACTGCTTCAATTGCTCTCAAGCCAATTGTGTGATATCTCTCTTGTGCAAGCGCTAGTTCCCACTTTGTTAAATCTGTATCTATATTTCCTTCGAAGCCTGTGGCCCATCATGCCTCGGGATCAAAGCCCACCACCACCACGTCCTCTGTCCGTCCACACACTGCTATGTGCGTCCCAGCCGGGTGCCAACTGATCTCGTAAATCGGTCCCGAGTTCTCGTAGACGAGTTTGAGCTTCTTCTCCTGTAAACGTAGAAGAAACCGTAAGAATACTGCCTTTCGAAGGGGACTAGAAGCAGCAACGAACCTTGACGTCCCAAACCGTGAGCTTCGAATCGTTCGACCCGACAGCGAGGTACTCCCCAAGTCCAGGCATGAACGAGACGGAGTACACAAAGTCGGTGTGGTGCTTGAAAGTGTGGAGGCACTCTCCCGTATCGGCGTTCCAGAGCTTCGTCGTGTTGTCGAACGACGCACTGTCACCCCATCAGACTCATCAGCACCCGACTTGTGCCAAAACCGAAAAGGGCGACTCACGAAGCGATAGTCCTAGGACCAGCCGAGTTCTTCGGTGCCCAAGCGAGCGTATGCACATCACTCGAATGGCCCTTGAGCACTAAAACTCCATCATGCTCCTTGTCGTCGATCAACCGACCCTCATCCTTCGACGTCCACTTCTCCCCAAGATTCAAGCCCGCAATACCCTTCAACGACCAAACTCGAACCGTTTTGTCGTCCGAGCACGACGCGAGGAGCGTTCCACAAGGCGAGAACTTGACGACGTTGACTTCGTCGCGGTGGCCCTTGAAGCGATTGAGCGGCGAGACTCGAGAGGTGTTGAAGACTGTTGTTCACGAGACATTAGCTTCCCACTCTTCGCAGAAATGGGAAAGAAAACGAACGATGGATCGACTTGTCCATTGAAGCCGAAGCAAACGTATGGTCGTCGTTCCAATCGACATCGAGAACCGAGTCCGAGTGCGTCGACCACTGCTGCTGGACTTTGCCGCTGTTGACGTTCCAGAGGCAGACGGTGTTGTCGAGCGAGCCGGTGAGAAGCATCGTGCCGAGGCTGTTCCACTTGAGGGAGAAGATGGTGCGCTGATGCATCGAAAGGACGAGGTGAAGGTCTCCAGAGGGTCTGTAGGGCACGAAGTCGATCAGATCAGGCTTCTCTGGAGAAGAAACTGGTGAGACACGTACGTCCAAATCCGTGCGATTCCATCCTCACTTCCAGTGGCCAGCAGGGATCCAGAAGGCTAACGTGGTGCAGATCGTCAATCTTCGCACAGAATCAAGCCAAGAAATCGAACTCACATCCCAAGCAACAGCACCAACGTCTGCCCTCCTCTGTGCACTCGAATGCTTGCACACCACACTCTCTGAGACGACTTGCTGTGACGCCTCGCCCTGCTTCGACGGGGTCGGCACGTCCCAGATTCGACACGTCGAGTCGCCTCCGCCCGTCGCGAGTAGCGCCGGCACCTTGGGATTCCACGAGCACGGTTGGACCTTCTGTTTGATCAGCAACGATCTCGCATCAGCACTTGTCCATCCACGCAGAAAAGAGAAAATCATAACGAACCGAAACGGTGTGACCCTTCAACCTAATCACCCTCCCATCGTCCTTTGACAAGTTCTTCCAACTCGGCTCCGGCGGTGCCGCACCAACCTCGCCCTCCTCACCCTCCTCCAGGCCCATACTGACGTCCCCATCGCCGTCGCCGTCGCCATCGCCATCCTTCTTCTCCACAACCTCACCACTCTCCAACTCTCCCTCCTCCTTCATCACCACTTCCCCCTCCTCAGCCCCATTTTTCGACCCATTCACTCCAACCTCATCCGCCACCTCCTTCTTGATCTCCAGAATCCGCTCCGTATCAATCGGCGTCGCCTGCTTCGACTTGACCGTCTCCTCAGAGACTTTCGGCGGTGAAGACGGCGTAGGTTCCTCCGGTTCCGGCGACGAAAGTGGAGGCGAGGAAGGTGCTGGAGCAGGAGGGGAGGGTAGCGAGGCGATGGGGAGTTTTGCTGAAGAGGCGGGTTCAGGTGGAGACAGGGACGACGAAGGTGGGCGGGCTTCTGGTTCCAGAGGGGTCGGTGCTGGAGAAGCTTTTCGTTGAGACTGTGCCGAAGCGGTTTTGGCCATCGCCGGTGCGGGGACGGGGGGAGCGGGCTTGGTGTCTTCTGTCGGGGCTGGTGCCGAAGCTGGGGCTGGCGGTGCTGGTGCCGGTGCTGGCGCAGGTGTCGACGCTTTCGCTGGAGCTGAAGGTGCCGGCTGGCGTGATCGAGTCGCTTCCTTCATCTCCTTATCCCCGTTCGTCTTATCAGCTTTCTCCTTCTCCTTCCCTTTCTCCTTCTCCGCTCCACCCACGACCTCACTCTTCTCCTTCTCCTCCTCGACCTCCATCCGACTTTCCCATGCCTCACGAGCTTTCTCCGTAGCCCTCTCCTTTTCCTTCTCTTTCTTCTCCCTCTCCGCCTCCCTCCCAGCAACACTCTTCTTCTTCTTCTCCCCCGAAGCCGTCCTCGGTCGCTTCCCATCCCCACCCAACAAATCTTCCTTATCGCTCCCAGCCCGACCCTTTCTCTTGCCCGTTAGGCTCCCAACACTCGACGCAACCTCCTTGCCCTTGCTCTTATCCTTTGCAGACGGTGCTGGTGCAGGAGTAGTCGCGGAAGGAGTAGGAGTGGGAGCAGCAGCGGGTGCTGGAGGCGGAGGAGCAGTCGAAGTTGACAAAGCGCCGTTCGTCGTCGGTGGAGCTGTTGTTGAAGGTCCGGGTGTAGGGGGAGGGGGAGTAGCGGAAGCTTGTGCGGATGCGGCGGCGGAACCGCCCTTCGGAAGAGGTGGAAGAGGGAGAGCGTTGGGGATGGCGTAGCCTACTAGCCGTGGGGCAGGGTCGACCGAGTCCTGTGAGTTTAGAAACGGAGACCGGGAAGCAGGTCAGAGAGAGGAAGAAGGGGCAAGGAGGGAGCAGGAGACGAACGCCACGGTACCGTGCTTCCGCTTCAAGGTACAACAGTCCTTTGTGCAATATCCGGACCTAACACCCCGCATATTCTCGGTCAGCATTCTGTCGTACGACCCATAAAGCACCCCAAATCGAAAGGGCGCCAACCGCCAAAACGCACCAAATGACCCGGCGGCACGACCTGCCCTAGAATGGAGTCTGGGTCGTCCCTCGCATGTTTCCGTCCGTTGATCTGAGAAGTTGACGACAAGGTAGAGGTAGAAGGGCGGGAGAGGGTGGATTCGTGCAAGAGGGAGAAGGAGGTGTGGGCGTATCCTGAAGGTGATTCGGGGGGATGAATCGAGGGTTAGTGATGGATGTCCGAAGGTACGGGCCGTGGGAGTGCTATCTGAAGTCGTGATCGTCGAGTAAGATTCGAGAAGTGTTCTTGATGTAAGATTGGGAATGATTCGTCGAGCAATGGAAAGGTGGCTGTCGGTGGGCTGGAAGGGGAAGGTTGGACCGTTGCGAGGTCGTGCGCTCTCGCTTGTCGCTCAAATCTCATCGTCGGGTGTCGTCCTCTCGTGAGCCCATATCCATCACTGCTACCTTCAAACTGACTGTACTAGCAACCCTCAACGACGCCTCGTTGACACCCAACCCGGCGCGCGACCACAATCTTCACGCTTGGCTTGCTCGCCTCTCCGGGAAGACCTCTGCTTCCGAATTCCAATTCTCGCATCATAGAAAGAAGATCTTACCAGATTCCTTGAGGTAGGCGTAGACGAGAGCGTCGACCTCGTCGCTGGTGACCCGCGAGTGCGGGTGCTCTTCGACCATTCAAAGAACTGAAGGCGAGGGAGGTCGAGGATGGACGGTCGAGGGCTCCCTCTAGAGCAAGGCTTGAGGCAGGGGAAGAAAAGAGCAACTGGTGCGAGTTTGTACGAGTTTTCGGTCGAGGGTGTCGATGTAGAGAGTTTTGGGCGATGGACGGGAGCGAAGCAAGGCGGCCTCAGTGTTTTGTTGTCGTCGCCGGGCGGGCTCACGGCGAACTCGTGAACCCCTCTGGAGGCAGTTCACGGAGAGCGACTCTGAAACCCGCGGATTTTTGTCGCCCTCACTTTGTCCTCTAATTCTTCTCGCATTTCTGCTCCATCCCTACGCTCTCGTTTTGAACATACCTTTTGAGCGATACTACCGCCATCCCGGATCTATTGTAGCAGAACCAGCTCCTCCGCCTTCACCATGAGTCGCCGACTCTTCAGCGCGCTTCCTCGCTTCACCTCCTCCGCCGCACCCTCGACGCCCCTACACCACGCCAGCACGAGCACAAACACCTTCACTCGTCATGCGTCGACCTTCAGCAACGCGACTAAAGCGACGCGATCGCGGCCGTTCGTCGTCGTGCTCGGCGTGATGCCCATCTTCTGCTTCGGACTCGGCACCTGGCAGGTCAAGCGCCTCCAGTGGAAACTCGACATGATCGAGAGACTCGAGGATAAACTCAACAAACCGCCTGTCGGACTGCCAGCGAAGATTGAGTGAGTTGCGACGTCCCCTTCCTGTTCCTTCCTGCTTTCCGTTGCCCGGCTAGTGGCGTCCTCTTTCCCTCCGATGGACGCAGAGTTGACTAACGAACGCACACAAAAACAGTCCAGCAGCGATTCCCGAGTTTGCCTACCGAAAAGTGTACCTCGAGGGCGAGTTTGACCACGAGCACGAGATCGTGCTGGGCCCGAAGACGCGCGAGAACGAGCTGGGGTACCATGTCATCACCCCGCTCAAGCGAGGAGAGGGGAAGGACACGGTGTTGGTCAACAGAGGGTTCGTCAAGAGGGTGAGGAAGGACAGGAGTGAGAGGCCTGAGTCGTCGGTGCGTATCCCTTTTGTCGGTGCGGGGAATGAAGCGCTGATGTGGTGTGTTGTCCTACGCAGGACGGAGGCAAAGTGAAGGTTATTGGCATGCTTCGCGACCAAGAGCGCTCAGGAACATTCACGCCCGCCAACACGCCCGAGAAAGAGGAATGGGTGTTTGCCGACATCAAGCAGATGGCTGAGCACTCGGGCGCTGAGCCAGTCCTCGTCGATCAGATCTTTGGTGCGTCCCGCCCGTCTTTACCTTTCCTCAGTTTCTTTTGCTTTTCAGTTGTGATGGTAGCTGACGTTTCTCCATCACCCGGAAATCGCAGTGGGACACGCAGGCGAGATCAACCGGAGAATAGCGAACGGCGTCCCCGTCGGCCGGTCAGCGACCATCGAGCTGAGGAATCAGCACGTCTCGTACATCATGACTTGGTTCGTAATCCTCACCGATTTCTCACTTTTCTTTCGGACTCATATTGGCTTCTTGGTGATGGAAGGTACGCGCTCTCGGCTGCGACGGCGTTCATGTTCTTCCGGCTCGTGAGGACGCCGAATAAAGCGATTAGCACCGCGCAGTGGAGGGGTGTCAAGTAGTGTTGCCAGAGCCGGGAGAGGTACCGGGTGGAACCACATCATCACCTTTCTTTTCTTTTGGGTCCGCGCTCGTATCTGGTAGAGTCGACGGGTCGAAGATTGCGCCACGTGTAGGCTGTGAAGCTCTCGTCTTGCTATCGTCACGTTGAACGGTAAAAAAACCGTTGGGGCGTCAGGGAACTTTTTGCTTGTCGCACGTTTGGCGGCGTCCGAATCACCCAAACAAAGGTCACGAGATGGCGCCACTAGTACCAAGGCCACGTGCTGATCTGACCTGAGTCGAGAGTTGTCCTTCGTTGGGGAAGGCGTTTTCCTTGTCCAGGTGGCGCTTTTGGGCGTTCTTCTCTCCTTCTCTTCACCTCTTCTCCCTCATGAGAATCGGCGCCAAATGTCTGACGTAGCTCCGTGAGTTGCTTTCCTTCCCTCGATGTTTTCGTCGCCGGCGACTGACAATGCCACCCTCCAGCACGCGACCCAAAGCGACCAGGTTCGTTCACCTCGATTCCTCCGACTATCAAACCCCAGTGATTTCCCTTGCAGAGCAACTAGCGATTCCCTCCTCCACACGCTTTCCACCGCCCCTCCACCCCTCCCCACCCCCTCCACCCGACTCACCACCTTCCTCCGCCGAACGATCCACCTAACACCGCTTCGAGTCAGCGTCTTCACGAGCCTCGTCCTCTTCTTTCTTAGCATTTATATTTCCCACCGCTTCAGAGGGGTGATCGAGGGATTGAGGGAGTGTCAGAGTGGGGAGCTTTGGAGGAGAGTGGAGGAGGCGGAGAGGGAGAGAGACGCGCTGAAGGTGGTGCTGTGGGAGGCGAGAGGGTGGTTGGGAGGGAAGATGGAAGAGCTAGAAAGCGTTCTGAAAGAGGTGGGTGTTAAAACGGGGGAGTAGGAGAGAGGTGATGGAAGGTGATAGGAGGGCGACGTGGTGACGATGTGGTGATTATTTGGATTATATAGCGATGTATTCGAACCCGTCTGTAGCTTTGGTATAGGCAGTACTTTGTGTGCCCATTTCGTTACAGCGGTGAGTGTCGCAGGCGTCTGAGCGACCAAAGGATAGGAGCCGCGAGCCACGTGGCGAGACGCGAAGCGCGCCAGTCGCCGGCGGCGAAGCTGTGAGCGTCGACCTTCACTTCACTGCCTGCTAGCACAAAGGTTCGAAAAAAGGAGAGAAAGTTGGAAGCTCAAAGCGCTCTCTCTGGTCGAACTCAGCCGTGGTAGGTAAACATTTCTGTGCGTGACAGCTTTTCTTTATTCTAAGAGCCTTTAAACCAATAACCCAAACGAATCCCAAATTGCTACAACAGATGCAAGCACCTCCTTCTCTATCTCCGAGCTATCCCTCCATTCTAAGCTTCAGGCTGCTTCTCCTTGTACGAGTCCGACTCGGGCGTCACGACGCCAGTCTCGGCCTCGCGCTCCGCAAGCCATTCCTCAGCGAAGACGGGCTCTTCGACGATAGAACCAGACTTGTCGGGGAAGCAGAGCTCAAGGATCTGATGATGGAGAAGAAATGGTCAGCTTCCGTCCCTCAGATGGAGAACTGGACGGAGGAAACTCACGGTGAAGACGAGCGACGTGGCAAGGATACCGAAGCACCTGCGGGAGTATGAAATATGAGCCTTTGAGAACCGGAAATGAGCGATCAAGCAAAACATACCAGGAGATGTAGTAGATCCAGGCCGCCTTTCCGATCTGAATGGAGGGCTTGACGGCCTTTGCGAGTCCGGGGACGTTGGGGACGCAGCCACAGCAGAACGCGACAGCGGCCTTCCAGTTCGTGCCGACCTTGTTCAAGCGGTAGCGGCCGTGAGGGTCGTAGAGAGCGGGAGTGTCGAGCTTGCGCTTCTTGATGAAGTAGAAGTCACAGATCATGAGACCGGCGAAGGGTCCCAAGACAATGGCGTCTGTAGAGAAGGGCCCACGTCAGTGTCCGGTTCGCGCGGGTTTCGGAGGGGATAGGGAGGGTTGTTCGGGTGGTGAAGGGTAGGAAATAGACGTACAGCCTGAGATAAAGTTGTAGAAGGTCGTAGCTGAGGCAAGGATCTTCCAGGGAACCATCGCCCATCCTCCGACGATCGCGACGAGGATCTGTCCGCGACGGATGTTCAAGTAACGGGGGAACAGCGTCGAGATGTCGTTCGCGGCCGAGATGGAGTTGGTCGTCACGTTCGTGCCGATCTGGGCGATGAGCCAAGGAACGGCAGCGAAGAACCTGGCCGAGCGGTTGGGCCAAAGCGAAATGATATCGGTGGGCGACCAAAGGACCTTGCCGACGATGACCTTGGTGCACGAGGCGGAGACGACGGAGACGACGGCGAGAATGGCGTAGATGAAGGGGAAGATTGGGGCGACCACGTACATGTCCGTAGGCTTCTTCGAGTAACGGGTGAAGTCAGGGATGTTCAATCCGAGCGTCGCAAATCCACCAATGAGCGCCGTCATGGATCGCAACCACGCGGCGGCGAAGGCGGAACCGTGAACGGTGGGACCGGCAGCGAGGAGAGTGCCAGTGCCGCCCATGGTGTTGGCCTTGTGGACACACCAGCCCATGATGGCGAACGAGCAGATGGGAACGGTGACGGCCTGCAGGGATGAAAAGAAAAGAGGAACACGTGTTAGTGCACACGTTCTGGAAGGCGGGAAAAGGGCACGAAAAATCCGGAAGGGGGACGAAGGGCAAGAGGGGAGCAAAAGTGATGGAAAATTGATCGCACCTTGACGATCAAGAAGGGCTTGAGCTTGGTGGGGTGGATGAAGAGGATGGGGAACTGGACGAGCCAGAACATCACGTAGGCGAGCATCTGCTGCGTGGTGAAGCCGGCCGACGTCGGGAGGTGGTTGGGGATGTGCTTGAACGAAGGCCACATGGCTCCAAGTCTATGTAGAGATTATGGTCGTAAGTATGCGTAACTCGTGACGAGGTTGATTCCGCGAGGCGCCTTCGCCACCGGCCAAGCTGCGTCGAGACAGAAAAAAGAGGACGCACACGATGGCCATGCAAGCCTGGCCGTTCCACGACTGAATACCAAACCAGAAGAGGGCAATGACGGCACGAGAGACGATGGCGAAGTTGGCAAAGTAGTATCCCATCGAACTCCTCATGGCGATGGGGAAGGGAATGCGGTATTTCGAGCCGATGTAGCCGTTCGCGAGGAGGGGGATGATGAGCCAAGCACAACCGATCATGACGGCTCCGATGGCGTTCCTCCAGTCGAGTCCGAGAGTGATCATGGCGGCTGTTTTTGCAAGAACGCGAGAGAGATACGGGTCAGCCGATTGTGGTTTGAAATGCCGCGGCGGCGTCCCGTTTCGACTTACAGCACTTCTGCCTGGAGGGAGGAAGGAATTGGTCAGGATTCGTGCTTGTGAAAAGCTTGAGAGGAGGAGGAGCTCACCATCCAGAGATGTTGACGATGTCACAAGTCCAGTAGTTGATCCAGGTTGGCATGGTCCACGTCCTGATTGCCACCGGGTGACTGGGTTAGCGCGAAAACATGATAGCGACACAAAGGAGGTCAAACTCGCTGAAATTCAGGAGGCGCAGGATCGGTATCGACTGAAGATTTCTGTCAGCTGCAAGCTTCAAGATGTCTCGAGATGTGGAGTGGAGGGCTCACTGTTGGATGCGACGCCAGGAGGGCACATCGACGACTTCTCCTGAGGCACGCGGAGGGTTGGTCGCGAGAAGGTCATGTTGCTGAGAGGGTTGCTGATGGTGACCATTTTGAAGGTCGGAGGAAAGGATGGAGAAGGAAGGATAGATAAAGGAAGAGAGAGAGGGAGCGATCCGAATCCGAAATCTAGAGGAGGCGAGGGGTGGAGCCTTGACCGCGCTTATCTGGGGGGGTCTGCACCTCTGCCACCGGCCAGAGGGCAGCCAAGCGGCATCGAGAGGAACAGGCCACAAGAAGTGCGGGGTAACTTGACTCGCCGGCTGCCAAAAGGTGGCCCAGAATTCCAGGGCAGCGCGATGCGGTCGACTTGCGCGGTCAGGCGTTGGATCCTTGCCGCACGCTTTGCCGCCGGGCAAAGCGGCACCCGTTATCCTGGGCCCGATTCGCTCGATATCGAGGCTCTGAGTAGACGCTAGCGGCACCTGCTCCCCCCTCTCCCCAGGCCGGGAACCTGTGGAGTGAATCACAAAGAATTCTGGACCGAGTGCGGCAAGCCCATCGAAACGTGGCACGAGTGGTGCTCGTCAGTGCGTCGGCCGAGCACCTCGCGCGTGGCCTCCTCAATCATCGCAGTCCCCCCTCCCCCGCGATTGCACGCCCGAACGAGAATTTCAGACCGCGCCTCCAGCTCAGGTCCGTTCCTCAGCCTGGCCTGACCGGCGAGCGAGGTCAGCCAGTCAGATTCAAGTCAATCTCAGTTGCCGACTGTCTCCGATACGCCATCAGCGCGGGTTCCTTGGGCAGCTCGACGCCGGCCAACTTGACCTGGTCGACAGATAGTGGCGACAGGTCACGGTGGTGTGGTGTAGGCGGAGGGAGGTTTGCCGAAAAAAAAAAAAAAAAAACGAACTGAGCAGAACCAGGCTTAGTTAAGCAATTTGCGTGGTACAGCGTGGGGTAAAGCTGGGTGCATACGCCTTTCGTAGAGCTCTTGGTGAACACGTGGCCCTCATCATCTGGGACCACATGCTTGCTTGACAATCCAGCAAGAAACCTGAGAATACTCTCTCAGGTCATGAACTCACTCTTGGAAGGTCCTGTGTTGTCTTCCATCTTCAAATCGAACGACAAGCGACACATCTGCTGCCAGCTCCACGGCGGCGCGCCAACGCAAGTCCCAGCGCGCGGCCGAGGTTGGCTTTGGACGAGTCGCGACGCGTTCCAGCGCTGGTGCCTCGAGCTCGCACACGATGGCAAACGTTCTGAGCTACAAAGGTGCACATTTCTATATACATTCAATTTGAGTATATAACTAACATGATGTCCCGTCGCCGACAGAGACGGTCAAAGTCATCCAAGACTTCAGTACGACCGGCACCATCCTCCCATCCTCCCTCGCCTCCGCTAACCTTCTCACTACAGTCGAAACTGCGTTCCACCTAATCCTTTACCTCCGACAAGTCTACCCTTCTGGTCTGTCCCTCCCCTTCCCTCTTCCTCCTACATCGCTGACCGAGTGGTGGGGGAGGGCAGAAATGTTCGCGCAGAAGAAGGCGTACGACGTCCTCGTGTGGCAGTCGAGGAACCCAGCGTTGAACGAGTATCTCGGGAGAGTCGTCAAGTCGGTCGGCGAGGAGCTGGGCAAGGTGCGTTTCCCTTGTCTTCGAGAAGGAGGGAGCGAGCAAGCTGACGCCACTGCCTGGGTTTGGCGCCTACAGGGGACGCTCAAGAAAGTTGCGTTGGTGATCAGGGAAGCAGAGCTGGACGAGACGCCGCTGGAACGATTCGTGTTTGACTTTGATTGGCTCCTCCCGCCGGGCAAGGAACCGTCGGCGCTGGGAGGAGGAGGAGGGCATGATTGGACGTGAGTTCCTGAATCTTTGGGGGCGTTCAGGGTTCCAAAGAGCTGATGAGTGGATGGTGTTTGGCACGGGCTAGACCGAAAGAGAATGGCCTGCCGAGGATACATTTGCACGACCATTTGAGGGCCATGCTGTTGAAGCTCTCGGTCGCCGACACGTATCTCCTCAGCCTGCCGAAAGGTACGTTCCTTTCTGTTCTCGTTTCCATGCCCATAGAGAGCTAATTTTTTTGGCTTCACTACGTACAGAGACGACTTTCGCGGTGGTGATCGAGATGAAGGAGGACGCGCCGCGTCCAGAGTCGGAAGCTGTCGCGAAGGGCGTACGTTGTGGTACACTTCCCCTCTACAGTTCAGATTCTGACTTGAATGACTATCGCAGGTGGTGCCGACAGAGTGGGTTCCAGCAGAGAAGAGGGAAGCTGCAGAGGACGACGACATTGACCTCGACGGCGTGTATGACGGACGGAGTAGCATCGTCCCGCTGAAAACCACGCGACTGGGGATGATCAATGTGCGCTTCTTTCCTCTATCCCAAAGGTCTATATGAGTACTGACCAGCTTGCGTATAGGTGCAAATGCTGGTGGAAGAGATGGACGAGAAGTACGAGGGCGAGAACGAGCGACGTGTCAACGAGGGACTGCCGAAAGTCGACCGCAAGGGCAAGTCGAAAGCTGTGTAGTCTTCTTTCTGACATCAAGAAGAATGTATCATATTGTTGCGATCGTAGGTACGCGCCTCGAGAGCAACTGCAGTGACGCGCGTGACTTGGGGGTCGCGTCTGGCTGCTGTGCCGGAAAAATCAAAACAAAGACTTGGGCGGGGCGGAAGCTTCGTGCTTCGCTTCCTCCCCATCCGTCGTCCTCGCCTGTCGTCCTCTGTGAACACCATCATCCACTTTCCCAGTGACCACCTTCAACCTCCCATTATCTCTCGGATGACTTCGATGTGAGCCTCTCGTCAGGCGCTCGCGGCGCGGGATGTGATGCGATGCTGACGGCTCGGTGGTGCAGCGCCCGACCAGCGGTCAAGAGGACGTACGGCTCTCGCAAATCTTCCTCCTCCTCCACTTCTTCCACCATCCCCTCGTCTCGCCGTATCTCCCTCGGACCACCCAGCAGCAGCAGCCAGTGGAGCGACCTCGTCGACTCGGAAGACGCGGACGCGGACTCGAGCTTCGCGACTGCCAGCACGAGCGTCACCTCGCCTCCCACCTCCCCAGAAGCTTTGAGCTCTGTCTCTGGTAAAGGAAGAGGTGCCGAGGGAGACAAAGAGGACGCGTCGTCTTCGTCGTCGTCGCCGTCGAGTAGTGGTCGGTCGCTCCGCGCGCGTCCTCCACCTCCGCCCACGACAAGACCGAAGGAGCCGGCCAACCTCCTGAGCTTCTTCCGCAAAGTGTCACCAAAGAGGCGATCAAGGATGGACGACAGCGACGACGACGACGCCGCCGAGGACAAGCCGAAACCGAAGAAAGTCGCGCTCCGCACCAAGACCAACACCACCTCCAGCAACGCGTCTTCGTCCTTCAAGTCGACCTCCAAACCACTCGAACAGCTCTACCTCGACCCGTTCGAGACCGCCGGCCACTCGACCATCTCTTGTGCGGTGTGTGCACTGTCGTACTCGCGTACGCCGGACGATATGGCGCTGCACACCAAGCACCACAACAAGGTTGTCGGCGGGTGCGATTGGATCAGTGGGGACGGCAAGGGCGTCGTGGTCGTCGAGGAAGATTTGGATTGGGGTGAGAAGACGGGTGGGAGGGTTTTGATGACGCCCGCTGTCGCCGAGGGTGCGCTGGGACGAAGGGTGCGCCGCCGTGTTTTTGTTTACGTTCCTGTCGTCCGCAATGGGCCGCGTTGCTCAGTAGCTCACCCTATACATTTTTCGCCCCTCCCACCACAGATCAAAGACCTCCTCTCGACAATCGACCGAGAACTCTCCTCCACCTCCCTGACCGACTCTCAGCTTGCCGAATCCAAGCTCTTCATCTTCGTCACGCCGCAAAACAAGGCCATCGCGTGCGCCGTCGTCCAACGCATCAAAGGCGCCTACAGAGTCACTCCGTCTCTCGGCAGCAGCCCAAAATCAGAGAAGGACGAGCTCATCAGGTTTGGAGAGGAAGAGGGCGCCGTCTTCTGCTCGTTCGTACTCGCCCTCTTCTTCGTCACGTGAGCAGGACTAATCCCTCCTTCCTTCGACACACATTCCAGGCCAACTCTCCTCCCAACGACTCTCGGTATCCACAGGATCTGGACTTCATCCTCCCACCGCCGTTCAGGACTCGCCTCAATCGTCCTCGAAGCAGCCGCCAGGAGGTTCATCTACGGCTGTCCGATCGCGAGGAACAAACGCGCGACCGAGATCGCGTTCTCTCAGCCTACAGGGGCGGGAATGGCGTTGGCGAGGAGGTGGACGGGGACGGATGCGTTTAGGGTGTTTGTTGAGTAGGGTAGGGGGCTTTAGGGGGCTTAGGAGTGGCAGGAGGAATGAGTGGGGGAGGGAACGCACTTGGGCGAGGGGATGTAAGATTGCTTAGGAGCGCGAATGATCGAGCTTAGATGCGTATCAGTCCATCATCCGTGCTTGCAGAACGTGGGAACGCTTCGACCTCTCATCACTTCTCATCTCAGTTTCCATGAGCGACTTTTTCAATTCAACAGCGACGACAACGAGTGACGGTGTTGTACTGGAGGTGGAAGGGATGATCCGCCTTGGTCTACAAACGAAGAGCTCCCAACGTCCTTCTCCTCCATCGATTCACTCGTATCATTTTCCAAAGTCGACCTGATCGCACTCTTTCCCACGTCCCTCGTCGGCGTCCATACTGGCCCAACCGAGCTAAAGCCACGTGGTGGAAAAACAAAGGCCGCCGTGCGATGGTCGCTCGAAGAACGTGCGGGGAGTATGAAGGGAGTCTTGGCGGTGAAGTATGATTCTGTGAGTGGTTTTGAATGGTTGGTGGAGGCGAATAGATAGGTCGGGAGGCCGGCGAGGATGTGCTCGACGGAGGGGAGGCGGTGGGTGGGAGCAGTCGCGGCGGCTGGCACAGCCGAGGCGGCTTGAGAAGATGGCGGGAGCTGCGATGCTGATGAACCCTGCTCTAGCTTGAGGATCCGAGGCAGCTGCAGCCCCATTCGTCCTATAATCGGCGGAGCATTCCCCATCGGCCTCCCAAACACACTCTCCGTGATCTCCTCCCCTTCCCCCACCCATCTCCTCTCATTTCCTTCCCCACTCACTAGTTCCCAAACTCTCTCACTCTCCCTTTTCCTGGCCTCCTCCAACACGCACCGAACAGCAGGATGAGCACCAAGGTTCTCGACGTTCGTCCACGTGTTTCCTCCTGGGGTCGAGCGGAACCCGGAGAAGATGCCGGCGGTGGCGGCGGTGCAGCTTTGGAGATCTGTTAGGTGGGTGGTTAAAAGCGAGAGACAGAATGGTTGACCGGGGTGGTGGGTCGGAAGAGAGGGGTGGAGGGAAGGGAGGGTGGTGCGCGCGGCGAGGGTCAGGGAGGTGGGTGGGCGACCGAGGTGGTCCGCGAGGAAGAGGCAACACCTGTTGTATTTAGATGAGATTTGAGTTACAAAATGACTGTAGGTGTGGCGGAGGTATTGTTGGAGCACGGTACGTACTTGAGGCCGTTGACGGGGTATTGAGGGATGGTACGCGCGATGCAGAAAAGCTCGTACGAATGAAAACTGGGTCGGAAGTTAGGGATAGGGATGGCTGAGAAACTCAACAAAAAGAGCCGAGCTCACGTAGACTCGACGCTGGCAACCACTTGAGGGTCAGGACACGACAGCACGGCGCGAACCAACGCCGACTTGGCCGCTTCTTGTTGATGCGGATCTGACAGCACACCCCCACATGTAGTCAGCCCATTATTCTCAACACATATTTTTACAAGTACCAAGAAGAATTCACAAGTGTTGGTCCTCAACACCGCCAAGATCTGTTCCTCCAACCGCAACACATCGTCGACCGACTTGATCTGTCGCACGAGTGCGCCTTGCGGGTTCGGGTTCGGGGTCGGGGTCGAAGGAGGTTCTGGCTGGTGAAACGACTGCTGTTGGAGTAGAGGCTTCGAGAAAAAAGAAGGTGGTGGGGGAGGCATGTACAGCGATTCGGGGGAATCGAATTGCCTGCTTCGTTCTGGGGAAGGTGGTACAATTCAGCTTGCGCGTGCGACGCGAGTAGAAGTGACGAGACAGACTTCTCGAAGGGCTGCTTTGCGGATGCTCGAGTGGGGAGGCTGAGGAAATGGAGTTGGCTCGTTGTGAAAGAAATGATTTGTTGTCATGAGGAAGTAGGACGCTCGATCGACGAGCGTGGAGGACTTGAGCGCTCGTGTCGACGCTCGAGTGGCCTTGCTGAGAGCTTTCGGGTGCTGGAGCGACAGTGGTTGCCGACATTTCCGCAAAGCGCTCGAAAGTAGACAAGAAACGGAAGGAAAGATTGTTCCAGAGTGAAGCACCGAGACCAAGCCATCAAGCGGACGAACGAACGAAAACATTCAGAAGCCTACGGACACCCGAGCGTCGTCGAGGTGGCTTGCAACCGATCCAGCACCGAGGGCGAAGAGCAACACCTGACGAAGGTAGGACGAGGTATCAAGATGTTCCAGTGAATATCATGCGAGAATGCTAAATGAAGACCGTACGACGGTCTTGTGCCGGGGTATCAACAACTAATGAAATGGTGCGAATGTGCGAACGTGCGTGCGATGTGATGCGGGTTGAGGTCCTGCCTCTGCTTTGGTAAACGGTTAAGCTCCATCACCTCCCAGCTTCATCACTCCTAGTCCTCGACCCCGTCCTACTCCTACTCTCAGGACTAACCGGCCTCGAGCTCGATAAACCCGACCTTGTCACCACCGAGAGCCTCGAGCGAACCACAGGGGCGAACGAGGCGGTGCTGAGTTTTGGTGAGGGTAAAGTGGAGGAGAGCGAGTCGAGGGAGAGGGATGGTGGTGGGGAGTAGGAGGGAATAGTCGTGAGGAGCTCCGAAGTGAGTCCTGGTGAGTAATCGTGAGCCGCGTCGTAGGAATCTCGGCGGGTGACCATGGCGTCCCCTTCCTCGCGCTCAGACTCGTCCTGCTGTCCCTGCCTCAACGGCGTCCCCACGAGCTCACGACACCTCTGTCTGGCCTTCGCTTTCTTCCTCTCTCTTTCCCATTCCTCACCAGCACCTTTGTACGGCATGAACGCCGACCCACCTGCAGGCGAGGAGTTGAAGTCGCCGTCGAGAGCGCCGGTAGGACCTTCAGCGACGACTCGGTAGGAAGAGAGACTGTCGAGTGCGCGAGAGGGGGCGAAAACGACACGTATGGTGGAGTAGAGATAGTAGGCTGGTTGCTCGCGCTTAACAGAGGTAGTCGGGGAGGATTTGGTGGGGGATGGAGGGGAGGAGGAGGGCGGAGAGCAGAAATGCAGGTGAACGGCGTAGCGGAGCTTGCCTTTGTTGTCGTTGGAGGGGTTGGGTGAGGAAGTTGGAGGAGTGGTGTTGGAGGCGGATAGAGGGGTGTTGGTGATAGGGTCAATGTCGATCGAGTAGCTCTTCTGTCGTAGGAACGTCTTCCCGCCCTGTCCGTTCCTTTCGAGCCCCGTCAAGTCGTACGGCACGAGAAAGAGCTTGATCCCCGTGGAGTTGTCGTTCTTGACGACGATCTGGATCCGCCCTTTCTGCGGTACGCGGTACCCGGGGAATTTGGGAAGGTGGCGATGATGCTCCCGCTCGTCCGAGACCGAGGGCTCGTCCCGCATCGCCGAGTAATAGTGCGCCTCGAGGTCGATCGTGCCAACATACGGTGCTGACGACTTGGCTCCTTCGCCTTCTTGTCCGGCGTAGTAAAACGCTCCAAACGGGATGGTGAGGTGCAGCGGGCACCGGAGCTTCGGCGGAGAGTCGGAGGAGCCGAGGACGCCGATGGAGGCGAGGAATGGGAGGGGGAGGGACGGGAGGGCAGAGAGTCGGCCCTGGATGAGGGAGTTCTCGTACGAGCCTACGAAGGAGCCGAAGGGGGTTGAGGAGGTGCCTCCGCCGTTCGAGGAGACGGACGAGCGTCGGCGCCGCGACTTTGGGGACGGGGTCGTGGGTTGGAGGTACGAGGTTGTCGGCGGGGACGAGAGGAGGAACGGGTTGGGGGAGTTGGACAGTCTTCTGGATGGAGGCGAGGCAGAGGCAGAGGCGAGTGCGCCGGGTCTGTTGTTGTCACCCCGACTGGTTCCGGCGCTGCTGGCTGAGCTGGAGGACGGGAGGAAGGCGTGGTGCGGCGGGGAGTGAGGGTACGACGATGGGACGGACGACGGGATGATGGCGATGGGCTGGGAGGCGACGCTGGACGAGGTGCTCGCCTGGCTCGTCGCACTCGTCGCACTGTCGGTCGAAGCGACCGAGTCAATCGACGACTGCCGCTCCCGGTACGCATCTGGCGGGCAGGAGGTCAACTACCTCCACTACCACACTTTACACTATTCTGTACTCACTCGCAAAATCGGCCCAGGTGGACATGGCGAGGTTTTCCGCGAGTACGCCACTAACTCCCTCGCCCGCGCTTCGGTGGACGTCCCCGCTCAAACACTCCGTCGACGGTGTCGCTGGCTAGAGATTAGTGCCGGATGGACGATAGGCTGGTGGTGGTGGTGATGGTGGTGGCACAATCGTGATTGATCGTGTTTCGGGTGCAACTAGTTTTCGGAAGCTCCCACACCTGCCTGCTTCGGACGACACGAAGCTCCAGAAGCCGTCTGTGGCCCGAGCTCGCTCGCCTCCCGTCGTCCCGCTCGAGCGCCCCTCCCGAGCAACAACTCGCTCTACTTTAGCCCACAACTTGCATCAATTCAGTGTGCGGTCAGCTCCACAGCTGCACCACCCCTCCACCTCTCGCCCGTCGCCATGTCAGAGTCGGACTCTGCGGTCGAGGAGCTCGCCGACGAGCCATCGCCGTCGCCGCCGCCTCCCAGCCTCCCCACGGAGCGCCGCACCTCCCAGCAATGGCCCTCCAGCGCCGACAGCTTGACCTTCCCCGACGGCGTGAACCCCCCTCCGTCGTACGCCAGCATCGCGACGCCGCTCGTCTCGAGCCTGTCGTCGTTCCCGCCCGTCGACTCGCCGTTCGAACACGCGCACCACGAGACGGGCCTCCCGAGCGGGTTCTTCCTCCTGAGGTCCCAGGCGCCGAGACAGAGGACGTTTGATGTTATTGGTAGAGGTGGTAAGGGCACAGAGGTCGGCTTGCACCCCGTCAAGGAGCCGTACATTCCCAAAGGCGGCGCATCGCTGTTCAACTCGTACAACAACCAGGCAAGCCTCCTTCTCTGCAATCAATGCATCTGGAGCATTTTTTCACTATAATTGCACAAACTAACACCATTTTTATATACCTTTGCAGGTCTTTTACCTCGACTGGAACGGGCACCTCATGTCGGCGTCCGCAGAAGGGTGCGCCATCGACTGCGTCGACAACAACCTCTTCCTCTCTCTGCCCGGTCCGATATTCGCCATCCCCTCACGCACCTCCCACCCCCTCCCACACTTCGTCCGGGACCCTCAAACCTCCGTCCTGCGCGTGCACTTTGGGTGCGACCCGACGTTCCCAGGCCCTCACGGGACGCACGACTGGCACGAGGACGAGTACATCGTCGAGCAGGTTCCCGTCAAGAAGAAGAAGCAAGACAACTCAGGCTGGCAAGTCGGTACTGGCTTGATCTCCGGCCTGGAGAGGTTCGCAGGGCTGCTCAAGATCCCGCTCTCGCCCGCCACGTCGACGTCGGGCCAGACTTCGACGTTCAGCAACATCCTCTCCCCGAGCCTCTCTTCCACCGCTGCGACTTCCCCTCGTCCACCTTGGGAATCTCACAACACACCCAACTCCTCAAGGGTGTTCGACGTTTCGCAACTCCGTCGCGCCTCTGGCTCGTCCGACGCTCCCCTCCCCCCGCTCCCTCCTCTCCCCGCTTCGCCCGAACTTCAACCAGAAGAAGAGTCCGACTCGGACGACGAACCAGAAGCTTACCGTCCTCTCAGGGTCGTCCGTCTTCCCCCACACTGGCGCGACAAGTTCCCCAACGCGGCGCTCTCGCCTCCCCCTCCCCCCGACAGCGGAATCAAGGAGCCCAAGTCCCTCCGACTCTGGCGAAGGAGGCAGTGGGACGTCGTCCCCGTCATCGTTCGACCCGTCGAAACTCGTCAACCAATCATTCCCGTTCCTTCCTCTCTCGAGCTTCCTCTCCCTGATCTCCCGACCGCGGGAAGGATGGGTCCACCTTCGCCGCTCAACTTGAATGGTGATGGAGGAGTTGGGTTGGGCGTCGGGCCTGTGAACACGCAGAGTCCGTTGTTGGATAGGAAGTTGCCGAGGGTGCCTAGTGGGGTTGAGGTTGATGGTGATGGTGATGGTGAGGAAGAGGAGGAGGAGGACGACCAGGAGAAGATTGCGAATAGTAAGAATGGACCAGCCACGGGGAGCACGATTGGTGGGTTTGGGAATAGGTTCTCGGTTAGCTGGAACGACGCCAAGGTTTGTCTACTTTTTTTCTTCCCCTTTTCCATTGGATATGAACTGAGTTAACCTTGGATTGCAGATGCTTCCTGCGGACATCAACGGCCTCGCCGTCTCCGACGGCTCCACTCCCAGCGCATCGCCCCGACTCGACACGCCGGAGGAAGAATCAGAGGAGGACGAGAACAGGGAGGAAATCCCTTCAGTCCCTGCGTCGCCTTCGCCGACTGAGAAGCCGCCGATGCCGTCGCCACTGACTCTGCTCGAGAAGGAACTCGAGTTGGAGATGAAGAAGCTCGCGGATCTGCCACGACTGCCGCATGAGGAGGACAAGAAAGGAGACGTCAAGGAAGTTGAGGAGAGAGATGAACCGGAGCAGCCCGACACCGAGCCAGCGACGCCGTCGGAGGAGACAGAGACGGAGGAGAGCGAGTACGAGGAGGCGGATAGTTTGGAGGAAGTCGATATTTCGCCTGATAAGGGGAAGGGGAAGGAAGTGGAGCATGAGGATGAGGAGAGGTCGCATGGAGCTGAAGAGTGGCTCGCGGACACGATTGATGATGTCGCGAGGAAGACGATCGAGAGGAGGGAGTCGCTCAAGGAGTCGCTCGGGATCGCTGTTTAATTGTCTCTTTTTTCGCTACGTGTCTGTGCTCGTATCATCTTTTGGAACCCTCACCTTTCTGTAGCCTCTTTCCTTTGAACACTGTTTATCTTTCCTTCACCTTTACTATACACTGTCCTGCAACGCATCTCCACGTTGAGTCGGAAACGCTGCGCAGCCTCCCTCCGTCGCCGCCGGCGTGTGAGCGGATGCTTCTCGACTCTCACCGAGCCAGGCGATGCACCGAACGCCTCCTCTGTGCCGCACTTTCGGAAAAAGGTTCCTTCGAGACTGTTTTGATATCAAATCGACGAACGCAAGGCAAACGAGCTGGCGCGCGAGGTGGGTGAGTGACCGACAGCCGACGTAGAATGAGCAACGTGGCGCTGCGCTTCGGTCGAGAAGGACCACGACCGCCGTTTGGGCGACGTGTGCTGACGGCCAGGATAGTTTGAGTCTCATGCTTTGTGGTCTGCCAAATTTGAGTGGCGGGTGGAGGACCTCACCTCTCTTCATAGCCTTCAACGGGTTGCTGGCGGCTGCGTCGGCTCGACTCTCTCTCATGGGGCACGCTGTATCCCATGACTGTAAGAATGTACTTGAATCTTGATTTCTGTTGCTGCAAGCTCATCTGCCAAGTGCCTCCAACACCGCCACCGACACCTCCTTTCAGGCTGTGCTCCACGGAGCAGTGGTCGGGCTCCTTGGACGTCAAATGCAAAAAGCGCCTCTCACGTTCTTCCTCTTCCCCTGTCCTCTCTTTCATTACCCTAGTACACTCTCCAAACAAGTTTGAGAAGACCATCGCCGTGTTCTCAACCCCCCTCCAGACCGTCACGGACCCGAACCTTCCCCAGCACCGACGCAAGAGCGCCACGGTCGTCGTTGCTCGCACCTCGAGGACCTGAACGCCCTAGATCTCAGCCCACCTCGAGCATCAGATTCTGAAATCTCTTTTCTATACGAGGATGGACCATTCAATCGAGGTAGATCCAGAAGAAGAGGCCCGCCAGGATGTGGAGGTAACTCCAGGGCACGCTGGAAACAGAGGGGTCCATCGCAGCTGATCCTTTGATGGCTTCCAGAGTGGCCCATATTGGCACTTTGTTACAGAGGGCACGAGAAAACTAACGTCACACCCTCCACCTTATCCTTGCCTGACGCAAGAGCGGCGTACGTGCATTCTGGTTTGCTCCCACAATCGTTGCGGTGCTCACCACTACTCTGTTACAGAGACGGCTATTTTTCACCGTGTCACCTCTTTCTTCTACGCCTTCCTGGTCAATCAAAGGTACGTCTATCAGTCCCCCAGACAGTCCCATGCGCAAGCGTTTATGGTTTTTTGAACAGGAACATGAAGCCACGTGTTTTGGATTTTCAGATTGCACGATTGGAAGAGCAAACCAGGGATGCGCTATACCCGAATAGTGAGCTTCAATTGCCAAAAGACGTCTTTCATTCTCACCATGACTTGGCTTTGTTTCATAGGGGACAAGCTGATGACGGACTACCTTCCGATAACTCAGCAAGAAAGGGAAGCTCACTACGATGCTTCGGTCACGAGAGAGATCGTGCTGGCGATCCTCAAGAATCTACGAGTGAGCAACCATGCTGGTTCTGTATGTCCTTTACACAACATGCTAAGAATGTCTCATCGCGTTTCTCCTGTCAGACCTTCGTTACGTCAATTCCTTCGACGCAACCCCCTGCGGATGGGTGAGTGACACTTTGCTTCATTCACCTTGAGCTCTATCTAAATTTTTTTCCTGCAGAGGACTGAGAGAAAGGGCTGGGTCCTCGTCGTCCGTGTATCTCGCGAAGGATCACCTTACTTCATGGTCCTCACTGCGTCGACGCCGATCCCCGGACACGAGTAGACCGATGGAGCTTGGAACATCTGTGAGTATGTGAAAAGTCATCGTCATCTACAGAAGCTAACACTTGTCCGATTTCAGTCATCGTATCGCGTCCAGAGCCGCAGCGGACCTCTTCGGCAGTCGGTCCTCGCTGGAAGCTGGTGACGGACGCGTGGTGCGGGTCGTTCAATCCTTGTAAAACTACGAAACACCTTTTGTATGACTAATACAACATTAATTGCGCCAACAACTATCTACATCTGCAAAAACGCGCCCTGACACAACCTTGTGTACTCCGACGCGCCGAGCAACTCGCTCAACTCTTGCTCCGAGAAGAGCTCGTCCAATGCTGTTGGCGTTCCTTCCGCGCTTGGGAGACTCGAAAGCGAGTGCCAGTACGCAGAACGTTCCGCTTCGACTTTGGCGATTTGTTCGCGGACGGTTGAATGGGGTTCGGCGAGCTTGGGGTAGCCCCAGCCGAGGAGGGAGAGGCTTTGTAGGACTCTGAAAGGGGGGGAAAAACAGTCGGTCAGAAACGATGGCACCGGGTGGAAAAAGATATTCGAGTAAGGAGCTCAGTTGGTCAAACAAAGACTCACGTGCGAAGGTCGGCGAGTTTCGCGTCGTACGTAAAGTCGACAGGTGCGCGAAGCGGGTCGACCTCGACTGTCGGCGCTTCGAACAGCAGAGGCAACCAAGTCGCGCCATCCGAGAAGACCGCTCTGGAGACGGGAAGGTCTAGATAAGGCGTCGCGCCTGGGACGAGACTATCTTCGAGCGCTTCCTGTGTGGACGCAGAAAAAAGACAGTGAGCATACGTGGTCACCCTCAAGGAAGAGAGCTTGGGGCAAAAAAAGGAAGCACGAACCTTGATTCCCACAGCGATTGAGTGCGCACACATGAACGCCACACTCCTAGTCTTGTCCACAATCACCTCCAGCTTACACCTATACTCGGCCCCTTCGGGCGTCATCTCGACCCTCGTCCTAGTCTCTTCCAACCTCGACCTCAACAGCGTATGCAACTCCAACATCTGTGAAGTGACGGTCGCTTTCAACCCTTTCATGAAGATTCCGAGGTCACGGGGGTTGACGCCGGGGATGGGTCGGAGGGGGCGGAAGGACGGGTCGGAGATGCCGTTCGCGAGGAGGGTGGAGAGAGTCGGGAGGGCGAGAAAACCGAGTTGGAGTTGGGAGAAGTAGCTCTCAATGAAGTTGAGGTCGAGGTAGGGAGCGTTCCGTGCGGGTCCTGTGTAGTTGTTGCTCCATCAAGACGTCGCGCTTTGGTAGAAACAAAGGACGAGAACTCACGAGAGTACAGGTGCGTCCCAGCACCCTCAGCGACCGATGCGATGTGGTGCATAAATGAGTTGAAGAAGGGTCCGATTTGTACTTCGTTTTGTTGAGGCATGGTGGGCGCCATCCTGGCGAGCAGGGCTTCGGCGAAAGGTGGCGCAGGGGGGGCGCCGTCACGGAGGAGGAGGAGGTCGTTCCCGTCGAAGAATGGTCGTCGACCCTCTCGGCTTGACAACATGGCGTCTCGGAACTGTCGAAAAAGCTCGGTCAGTTCTTGATGGAAACTAGATGGCTTTCGGAACAACCGAGCGTACGACGCAGATGAGGCCCAAGGGGGTTGTTCCTACGATCGTGGATGTCGAGAGCGGGGAGGGAGACGCCGTGTCTTCCAGCAACCTTCTAACATGTCCATTCCCCGAGTGTCGGAAAGACGAAGCATACTGGCTCATCTCTGGGTCTTTTTAGAGAGCTAGAAGTCAGCGTCGCAGCGGTGAATGGAGGCCACGTAGCGCTTACCGCTGGAACTAAGCATTTCCAGCAGGGTTAGAGCCGCCACCGTATCAACAGACGCAATACGGAGAGTCCCCTCTTACTCACGCGAAACGTCAGCAAAGAGCCTTTCTTTCGCTCACCAAAGCTCGAGGCTCACCTTCATCAGCCATCCGGACGGCTCGTCGAATGAGGGCTTGGCAAGCACCTATCCGCCGGCGACCATAGACCGACAAGTCCATCCCTTGTGAAGCAAGGTCAAAAATAGAAGTTCCTGATGGTGCTTCTCCGATCAGGGCCGGGTGGTCGGAACTCCGTGATGCCAGAGCGAGGAAGACGGCGAAGAGGACCTGGATAAAGGATGCCATAGGATGCTGGTCAGCTTCCGTCTATGCAAGTTGAATTACAGGTAAGAAGAGGGAAGGCGGAAAGAGCTTACCCTCTCTTGACCTTCCAGCCGCTCCTGCTGGTGATGCGCACGATCCCAACGCTTGTTGAATTCCGTGGCACGAACGATGAACGGAGCGCCGCCGAGATAGACTGCGAACTTCAACCGTTCAGCTTCCACCTCGGAAGGTACATAAAGTTAAAGGCTGCTCACCATTGACCATCGACGACGCGATCGCTCCCTCGACGACCTGGTCATTCATGCGATTCACGGCTGGCACTCCGACTGCTATCGGCGGCGGGAGCCGGCTCGTTGATGCTATAGGGTCCACTGAGATGCCTCCCAAATCGGCCGAACTAGGTAGTGAAGAGAGACTGATCAGATCCATATGAACCACCTTTCGTGAGAAACAAATCAGAAAACTCACGCCACGTTGTCGTGCGACGCTGCATCCCCAAACATAGCCCTTGATCCGAAAGCGTTTCCATCAGCTCAGCACCCCAAAAACAGTCTCTGGCAGTCGACAAACCTGGCACTGTTAATCCTAGGCCCTGATCTATTGATGTTTCTGCTCCTATTCGGCATGGGGCTGCAGACCAAGCCTTTGCGGCGGCACGGCAGGCACTCGACGCTCAGCTCTGCCCCTTCTTCCCTCACACACTTGATTCGTCGGAACTGGGTACCGGAAGCCGGTTCAGGGACGTCGGTCAGCGAAGGCAAACAACAACAAGCAAAGAACGGCGTTTGGTCCGCCCACTTACTCGACAAGGCTGGTTTGGAAGGAGAGAGCAGCGTCATCTCTCGTAGCTCAATCGAAGGATAGAAGTGCTACTTACCTGACAAGACTTGTTGACATGCTTCGGGCCCCTCGACCTACGCGCGGGCGGGGTGGGCGCCGCTGTTTCTGGCGAGGATTCTCCAGAGGCGGAAGCGGAGGCGGAGGCGGATGAGCTCGTCCCCTCTGGCTCTGACGGTTCCTTGGGCAGGATCGGGACTGGCATCTGTGGCTTTCTATGTATAGAAAGATGTTTGGTGTGGAGCAGGTCCAAGCCAGAGAAACGGACGAGCGAGTGCGTACTCAGAGGAGCTTGTGGCCGAAGAAGCGAGCAACGAGGCGAGCCAAAGTCCGTGGCCAGCGCCGAGGCCCCGAGTCGTGACCGAGAATACAGTAGTGCGATGGATGGCAAGGCGGTGCAAGTAGTGACGAAGTGATAGCTGGGGATTGTGGAGGATAGACAGGCTTGGGCCAGAACTAGCTATATCGAGCAAGAGTGCTGGGACTCGAGGATGAAAAGTAACCTCCGTACGGTCGTCGGAGGTGACCACGTGGCCCGGTGTCGCATCTCATCCCACCACTGTTTCCTTACACCTTGATCTCGTCAACTCAAGCTTATAGATTTTGTTATTTTTGAGGTAAAGGCATTCCGTGGAAGGGTTCGAACGAGGACAGGCGCGTCGCCCCCCTCGAAACGCGACTTGGCCTGAGGAATTCTTATTTCTCGTCCATTTCCTCCCAGCCCTCGCCAGCTGCCCCTTCCTCGCCCTCCCTCACACATCTCGCACGACAAAAATGCCATCAAAAAAGGGAACGAAAGTCAACCCTGACCTTCCTCCTCCTAGACCAGCCGGCATCCTCTCGTACTTCACCAAATCCCCCGCCAGCGCCGCCGCTCCTCCTGGTCGCAACAACAGCACCACCTCGAACGGCGCGAGTTCACGCAAACGCAAGCGCGAGATTGCCGTGCTCGACCTCGCAGATTCGGACGATGATGATATAATCATCATGGACGGGAGTAGCGGTCCGGAAGTTCAGGACTGGAAGGGGAAGGGCAAGGGCAAGGCGCAGGGAGGAGGGACCGTCAAGCGAGGCAAGCTCACCATCGACCGCGAGAGAGAGGTCGGGAGCAATAGGAAAGTGAAGGAAGTGAGAAGCAAGGTTGTTTCCGAGCCGAGCGAGGAGGGAATGAAGGTGGATGAGGGTCCTGTAGCGTCTGGCTCGGCACTGTCCACCGCCACTACCACGCGACCGGATCGCTTGCTGTCGGAATCGCGGTTGACACGGGACGAGGGGGGAATGGAGGTGGAGCAGGAGGAAGCTAGTGGTATTGGAGATTTAGAGGGTGAGGAGGGTGAGTGGGGCGAGATGGACAAGCTCGAGTGGGGCGATGGCGAGGGTGACGGCGATGGCGATCGCGGGGAGGAGGAGGAGGGTCGCGAAGTCGAGTGGACAGACGAGTCGATGAGGATGGAAAGTGCGGTGGAAGGTGAAGGTGGGTTGAGTGAGCCGGCGTCAGAGGCGGAGGGCGATGGCGCGAGCGTTGAACGGATCAAGGACGAGCTGGAGGACGTTGAGGCTTCGTCGTCGACTTGTCCGGTGTGCGGGAGGAACATTTCTACGTTGTTCAGCAAGGTGCGCTCTTCCTCTCTTGTCGCGATCTGGCATTAGTGACGTCGTCGCTGATGACTCTTGCGCAAAACACAGTCACGAGAGCACCACGTCAACACCTGTCTCGACGGCTTCTCCACCACCTCCGCTCAACCGCCAACAGGCTTCTTCCCCCGCCTCTCCTCCCTCTTCCGCTCCTCCCCCACCCCGAAACCTTCCATCAAACTCGACCCCGACTCTGACCCCGTACCCATCGCATCGACCTCCAAACTTCCTTCCACTACCACCAGCACCGACCAACCCAAACGCTCTCCCTCACCCGTCAAACCTCTCCTATCTCACGCCGTTCCTATCCCACCGAAATCAACCTCCTCTACGACTTCCACCATGCCGAACGCTTTCACAGCGCTGATGAGCGGGTCGAACGAGACGGCGCAGTGGCAGGAGGTGGATCAGATAGCGCAGGTTAAGCCCGTGAGGGGCGAGAAGAGGAAAGTCCCGTTCTATAAATGGGTTGACGGGTGAGTTTGATTTCTGGATGTTGAGAGAAGGAGGAGGGCAGGTCGAGTGCTGACTTGCTGTGGGTAGGATGGAGATCACGGTCGACGCGTTCAAGTACGGGGAGATTGAGGGGTGCAAGGCGTACTTTTTAAGCCATGCGCACTGTAAATTCCTGTCCCTTTCATTGATGCTAGAGTTCGTAGCTGACTGAACCCCCTTTTCTAGCCGATCATTGTAAGTGTTTGCTCGGCCTCTGTCTTCTACAGCGACTGACCTCGCCACACGTGTCTAGATCAGAACCTCTCCGCGAGCTGGGAGTACGGACCGATCTACTGCTCGCAAACGTGCGCATTCCAGTCTCTCAGAGTCATGAAACCAAGTCTGACAGTGCTGAACCTCTACAGCACCGCGAACCTTATCAAGCTCAAGCTCAAAGTCAAGGACGAGTGGGTGCACCCACTCCCGATGGACCAGACGGTCGTCGTTCATGGGATCAACGTCACACTGATTGACGCGAACCAGTAAGTTTTGAGCGCCTTGAGATCTTTCGTGAAGGTCGTTGACGGCGTGCTCCCTCACGTCAGCTGTCCCGGCTCGGTCTTGTTCCTCTTCGAAGGCCCGCATACGTGTCCCAATTCGCCATACTCGAAGGACAAGTCCAAGATCAAGCGGTACCTCCACTGTGGAGGTGCGTTGCTTTTTTCTGAATATCATCCATCACGCACTGACATTTCCGTGTCTCTCTAGACTTCCGAGCCTCGCCAGCGCACCTCAACCATCCATCAATGCTCAACAAGCGCATCGACATCGTCTACCTCGACACGACCTACCTCGACTCCAAGTACTGCTTCCCCGCTCAAGAGCTCGTCATTGAGGCTTGTCAGGAACTCGTGAGAAGTAGGGTCGTGGATGGCGACGAAGCGGCGTTTGGGGGCAAGGCGGCGGGCATGCTAAAAGGGTGGCTTGGGAAGGCGAAAGTTGAGAAAAAGGAGGAGGATGGGGAGGAGGTGAATGTCAAGCCTAAGAAGAAGGAGAGATTGTTGGTGGTTGTCGGGACTTATTCGATTGGGAAGGAGCGGATTGTCAAGGGTGCGTCTTCTTGTTCCTCTCACTTCTCTCCCTTCGACTCGACTGACGCTGTTCCTCGTCGGAACAGGGATAGCCAAGTCTCTCGAGACCAAGATCTTTTGCGACGCTCACAAGTTCGCCCAACTCGAAGCTCAGGACGACCCGGAGCTGCACGCACTCCTCACGACGAACCCTCTGGAAGCGCAGGTCCACGTCGTCTTCCTCAACAAGATCAAGCGAGATGATTTGATGGACTACTTGGATCTTTACTCCGCTAAGAAGGTAAACGGAGGGTTCACGGACTTGATCGGCCTTAGACCGACTGGTGCGTTGGCTCTCTTTTTCGTTCGCGTGAAGGAGCGGTGGACGAGAGACTAACGAGAAAAGGTGCGGACAGGATGGACGTATCGACCGGAGAACAAGCTCGATACGAACCCAAGTATCGCGAAAGTATTGGATCGGGAGAGTAATAGAAAGTTCACGGCGTCGGGGATGTGTGAGTGGCTGCCTTCTCTCTTTGTGCGCTGAGGACGTGGAGAGGGTGCTGACAAGGCTGGTTTCCGCAGACCCGCAAAAGGACTCGACATCGACTTGCATCGCTTATGGGGTACCTTACAGCGAGCATTCGTCATTCTACGAGTAGGGCTCTCTCTCTCTCTTTCTCCTGCTGAGAGCCTTGTTGACGAACGCTTGTCCTGTTCCCAGGCTCACGTGTTTCGCGTTGTCGCTCGTCCGTGACCTTTTCAAGCTTCCTCCAACCCGTCGTGCTGACCAACATCTTACATGCAGAACTACACGCGCATCATCCCCACTGTCAATGTGGAGACGGAGAGGTCGAGGAAGAAGATGCAGTTCTGGATCGACGCGTGGGCGAAGGAGAAGAAGCGTCGACAAGGAGCTAGACTGCCCCGTGCGATTCCGGCTAGAAATCCGAACTACTGGTGACAGTCGTGATCATAATCCACATGCCTTATTTATCGTCCTGGCGATGGTGACCGATTGTGGGAGAGTCCTTTCTGCCTCTTCCGACCTTGAGCCTGCCTGCGCGTCACTTATCAGCGGGGATTCCTCGCGCGTCCTCTCGTCTCTCTTTCTCCTCCTTCTCGCTGCTCCTTCCACCACACCAAAATGTCTTCGTCCACTTTTTCAACCGACTACAAAGACGAAGACTTGCTCTCCCTCGACTCGCAATCCTCGAGCCCAACTCCATGCAGCGACCTATCGCTCGGCGCGACGCTTATCGCCAACCTCGCGCAACTGACGTCCGCGTTTGAGATTGCGAGGTTGGAGGATCCGACTGATACGACGTTGAAGCGTCAGCAAGGGTTGTTGGAGAAGTTCAAAGAGGAGTTGTTTGGAGGGGGGAAGGAGGGTGGGAGCGGTGGTTCGGCGGATGTGGGGAAAGCGGAGGGCGGTTGTGCGTGTGTGAGGAAGGATGAAGTCGTGGAGGTGGTACGTTGAAGCATTTTCAAGTTTTCGTGATGGGTCTTATTAGTGTCTCTTCCAGCTCACTCGCCAATCGGAAGCGAGAGCAGCTGGTCTAAACGTGAGCGGCCACTCGTCGATCCCAGTACAATAGGACATGCTGGAAATCACCCTTCACACTTCCAGGAACTCATTGCTGACCTCAATCAGCGATTGAATGAGAAGGAAGAAACCATGAGGGTCCGTTTTTTTGGCTTGTAGGACACGTCATCCTTCTGAGACCCCGACGCTGACGTTCTCTCGAGTGGCGATAGATCCTCCAACATGATCACGAGGAGACTGTTCGGGTAAGTCTGATGAATTTGATTATATTCATGCATAACCTGAACGACTTTCGTCTCAGCGTCTCATGCAAGGACACGAGGAGACCATCCGCGCAAGTGTTTCCTGGCTTTCTCGACGGTGCGCGATCTGACGATTTCACTCGTCCCTAGAAAATGGTCCAAGATAGGGAAGAGACTAACAGGGTTAGTCATGCTTCACTCTACGCAACAGGGTTGCTGCTCATAATGGTCTGTCCTGCAGAGAATTGTCGGAGACATCGCGGCACTGGTCCAACGGGAGCGGGAGCATTGAACAAAACAAAGTAATGTGTCTAGCCTGTCGGTTCGAACAGAATCTCGGGATCGAAGTTTGGTAACTTTAGGTGGAAGGTATAGCTGCGTTATGTAAAGAGCGTAACGTGTCTATTCTCTAGAGTGCGCAGGTTTCCCGAAAAAGCAACTTCGATGGACGCTTGATCAGAAACAAAAAGACAGACAATTACACAGCACCGCCCAATGAATGCCCAAGATGCGAATTCGACTGCTCTAAAGGTTGCTCTTCCTCCCGCCCCTGCCCTTGCCAGTCCCCTTGCCCTTGCCCTGACGACCGTTCTGGTCCGGCACCTTGCGATCACGGTTCTTGTTCTTGACGTTGGCCGTGGTGAAGAAGTTGGTCGCCTTCTTCTTGTTGGTCGTGACTCGCTTCTCCTTCGTGGACTCGTCGTCGTCGGATGAGCCCTCGTCGATCGCGCGGGCTGCGAAAAGGGATAATCGTAAATCTTTGGATGGGATGAAAAGACAACGAGAACCAAACTTACCACGACGCTTAGCAGCAGCGGAAGCCTTGACGGGCTTCGCAGACGCCTTGGGCTTGGCCTCCTCCTCAAGAACGATCTCCACGTCGTCCTCACTCTCCTCCTCGACGTCCTCCGCTGCCTTCTTGCCCGACAACTTCTCCTCCTCACCCACGACCTGGTCGAACAGATCGTCCCAAGCCAATGGCACCTCGTCGTCGCCCTCAGGCTCGAACTCGTCCTCATCCTCATCCTCTTCATCGCCCTCCTCCTCGTCACTCTCGATTCCACCCCACTCCTCCTCCTCATCAGCCTCCTCTCCCCCAGCACCCTCCACATCCTCCTCCTCATCATCCTCAATCTCCTTGTTCTCATCGTCATCCATAAACCTAGTCGACCTAACGATCTGGTGCAGCGGCTGAGTGACACCCTTGACACTCTTGACCGTGTTGCCCTCCTCGTCGAGCGTCGTTCCACCGGAGAGCATGTCGGTTCCACCAGAGGCAGTCGACTTGGCCTTGAGCTTCGCGGCGGCCTTGGCGTCGGCGAGACGGATCGGTCGGGGGAGAGGCTTGCCGTCCTTGTCCTTCTCAGGCTCGGGAGGAGGAACGAAGTAAGGGATCTTGCCACGAATCCAATCCTGTTGGTGGTGGCACGCGTCAGCTACACGACAAAAGAGATGGGAGCTGAACAAAGCGGGAACACACGTTGAGCACGACGGTAGCGACGGTACGAGTGTCGGCCTCTCCACCCCTGTGCAGCTTGCCCATCTTGGTCGCCAACTTGCTCAAGAAGTCCTCCGCATCCTTCCACTCGGACACGCCGTACGTCCTCACAAGGTACTCGGGACGAACCCTCTGGAGGAGGTAGTCGATGTGGTCGGCGGGCGAGCTGAGATGCTCGACCCTAACGACTCCCTTCAAGACCTTCTGCGACTCCGAGTCCCGCGCGGAAGGAGGCACGATTCCGGGACAGTCGATGAGGTAGATCCTCCTCATCAGCGTGATGTACTGCCAGACTTTGGTCTCTCCGGGGATGGGCGCGGTCTTGCAGACGGCCTTCTTCTTGAGCGTGTTGATGATGGACGACTTGCCGACGTTGGGGTAGCCGATGAAGCCGACGGAGATCTGCTTCTTGTCGGAGAAGAGGGTGGAGAATTGACGGAGGAGCTGGATGAGGGAACCTTTGCCGAACGAGTTGTTGATGGAGGCGTGGAAGGCGATGGTGGGGTGAGTCTTGGAAAGGACCTTGACCCAACGAGCCTGAAAGCATTATGATCAAATCGTAACCTAGCTCTATGAACGCAGAAAGAGAGAGAAAGACGCACGGCGACCCAGCCGGGGACGAGATCGACCTTGTTGAGGATGTAGACGACCTTCTTGCCACGCTTCTCCTTGGCCAAGTACGCCTCGACACTCTCGCAACGAGTTCCCATGGGATCACGAGCATCGAGAACGTGCAACAACAGATCCGACGAATCGATAACCTATTCAACACCGACCTTATCAGCTCCGCTCTCCCTCCAAAAAAGAAAACCTCGCTGCCACAGCCAAACCATTGACGCACCTTGTACAGCTCTCCCCAAATCCTCCTCGAAGTACCAGCGCTAAGGATGTAGTCCTGCGGCACGTTGTTCAACGACGCCTCTGCCAACTCGGCGGCGACGGCTTCGGGCGCGCGACTCTGCTCCGTATCCTCGAGAGTGGCGGCGGACGTCGACGCCTGCTGAGTCGTGACCTGGGATGCGAGTTCCGAGAACGAGCCGACGTCCAAGCGAGGGCGTTTTCGCTGAGCTTTCTTGCCGAACGTGTCGCTGAAGGGTTCGGTCGTGGTAAGGTCCATCTTCGCCTTCTGTTGGTGGCACACGAGCACTTCCAGTCAGCGCCCCTCGCTCCTTTCGCCCCGTCCTCGCACGCGTCCACACTCTACACACGCTCAAAAGAACAACAAAACTCACTCCAGAGACAGCATCACTCAAGAGCGACATGGGCAGCTTGTTCTTCTTCAGGACGACCGAGTAAGGGTCCGCAATCTTCTCCTTCAAGCTCGTGCGGAAGTGCTCGAGCGCCGTCTGACTGATCGTCCTCGTGTTGCCGAACCACCTCCTGTCGGGCTGGACTCGTCCAGGCGTGACTTCCTTGGACTGGAACTCGGCCTCCTGGATGACCTTGCCGGAGGCGTCGCGGACGGCAGACCCGCTGCGTCCTGAGAGCATGTTGACTCGCTTCGCCGACTTGGCATCGCGGTAGAAGTTTTCTCCTGTTAGATACAGCAAGAAAGTGATCAACTTTTGGTGATAACGTGAGAATCAGAGGGATAGACGAACCCTTGGTCTTGAGGTTGCCCGTCTTGAGGCCTGTGGCGGCGGCGTGCTTGGTGTTCCTCGCCTTGGTCTGGAGGTTCGACGTGTCCCTCCCGCCCTTCTTCATGCCCATGCCGTTCGCCATCGTAATATAGCCTGGTGTAAAAAGGTGACGATGGTCGACGAAAAGTGTCGAGGCGTGAGGCGGAGCTGCCAGGGCGCTGGACGACTTCGTCCAGTTTTTTCGGAAGGCGAAAGTTGGCCCGAGCTCAGCCCAAGTCTCGCTGTGGCGTCCGTCAAGGGACTTCGCGACTTCGGAAGCTTGGGCGCGCGACGGGGAGCCAGCTCAGCGCCAGCTTGAACGTTGAGCAACAACTCGCATCAAATGAGCATGAGCTCGTACGACGAGGGAAACGCATGGGGAGCGCCACCACCTGAACCAGAAGTCGAGATTGATGCCGCTGGCGTCGTCGAGAAGGAGCGCCTCGTCAAGTGAGCTCCTCCTGTCCCCACTGTCCGCGTCGCTTCCTTGATCTGACTGCTGTAAACTGTGATTGTGCAGGGAGATTATCACGATGCAGGAAGGGCTCAAAGGTCTGTTCGGCCAATCGAGACGACGGCTGAAGGGAGCGCGGCGGGCTGACGAGTACGGCGACCCTGTTGTTTGTGTGCTCGTTACAGCCCTCTTGGATCGGGTAACGGACGTGCAGGAGGAATCAGCAAAACTCAAAGCTGGGAATGAGACTCTGCAGACCTGTACGCCTCGATCAATTGTGTTCCGGAGCGAAGGGACGCGTGCTGACCACCGTCGTGCCGCGCTCAGACATTGACAACCTCACGCGTAACAAGTCTGTCGTCGGCGTGTTTACTATCACACATCAAAGAGATCGCTGACTTGAATGAATCACAGCGCCATGGCAGCCGGTGCGGGCCGATGAACTCCCGCTCACGAGCTCACCTCTACCCCAATCTTCCACACCGATATCCTGTTAAACATTCGACAAGACCTGTAGCGTACCAACACAGCATCCAATCATTACCCAGAATCATAAATCGATTACCCAGAATCATAAATCGATTACCCTACATAAAACCGCGCCAACAGACCGAGACGAAACTTTCTCTAATTCCGCGCCCACCCGAACCATGTCTTCTTACTCTGCTCCGTCTCTCCCTTCTGCTCTGTCCCACCCACCTCCACCTCTCTTCCTCCACTCTCCACTTTCTCCACCCACTTGTCTGGATCCGACGTCGAAGGCACGATAGCCACTGGGAGTATCCAAGTCGCCGAAAGGATGACCCCGTCCCCCGTGTCCTTGGCTTTCACGGCGGTCCAGGACCAAGATAGGAACGCGGCGATGATGGAAATGATAGGGATTAGAGCTTTGAGGAGAGAGACGCCAGGGAGGAGTGAGAGAGCTGTGGGGATGCTAAGTGGGAGGAAAGGAGGGGGTTAGTAGGTGACGTGGCTGAGGCTGAGGAGTCGTGCGATGGAGGGCTTGGGAAATTGACAGTGGGTGGAAAAGGGAAGGGAGGGGCAGGATAGCCTTACTGGTTGGCAATGAACGTCAGGACCGTCGAGATGGCCGTAAGCGCCGACGAGACGGGCGTCATGTCGTTCCCGAGTTCCAACATCTACGAGCCGTCGCGTGTTAGAGGCGTTGAGCGTTCACGCTTTCCCCCCTTTTTTTGGGGACTGATGCGCTCACAATGGCATGCGGTAAAAACACCTGATATCCCCACCACGTTGCCCTCGCACTGACTTTGTCCTTGGGCGGGAAGAACCTCTTCATCGCGACGACCCTCGGCTCCCTCTCCTTCTCCAGCCTCTTCCCGTTCTCCCAAGGCAACCCGATATTCCACCAATGATTTTCCCTCTTCTACACCGCATTTATATCGACTCTATCGGTAGAAACGAGCGAAACGACGTGCGGAGTGAGCACGACGTCGGCCGGTGAAGTCGGGTTGAGCGGGCACGAGAAGCAGATGGACGAATCATCCTGGATCTGGATCTCTGGTGCTTCACTGGAGGAGGTAGAAGGAGGCGACACGAGCAAGACTGGAGGCGACTTGCTGGGGAGTTGCGAGGGGAGCGGGGTCGCTGGAGTCCCTGCGGACGGGGCGATGCTGCTAGTCGGGGGTGGGAGGGCGTCGAGCGCGTCCCACGCTGAGAGGGTCGAAGCAGTTCCGTTCATGAATGTTGGTTCGAGGAGTTGTTTCTACAGCCACCCCGAAGCGTTGGGATTGGTGAGCGGGGAGTATAGAGCGGAGGGCTGTGCGGACTCACGAGGATAGGGAGCGACGTGGATGAGAGGAAAGGGGAGGAGCTGCTGAGCAGGCTGTGCACTTGAAGGGCAAAGGTGTCCATTGTTTGGTTCGACATGACGGGGTTGCTGGGAGGTACAAAGCGAAAGAAGTGCAGCAAGGTGTGGTGGAAGCCTTGCGAGCGATGGCAGCTCCTGTTCGCCGGACGAAGGAAGCGGCCTGAGAGATTCGAGTGATCGACAGACGAAGGCACCTGAGCAGGGACTGGAGTTGGAGTACTCCTGTAGCACATGAACCGGTGAAACTAAAAAGCAACGTTGCCGAACCACTCTCCCAGCCTTTCTACAAGAAGTCCTTCGCCACGTAAAACACCTCGATATCGACCTCCCCGGCCCTCCACCACGAATACCCATCGACCTCGATCCCTAACTCGCTTCCCCCAAACTGGGCCGCCCGATTTTCCTCCAGCTGAAGCTAAAAGCAGATTTGGGCAAGAGCTTGTAGCCGACGATGGCGGCGGCGACTTTGACCCACGAGTCCCTGCAGCCGTGCGCGATAGGTGAGATTTAAGGCCCCCCTCGCGAAGGACGAGAGAGGTGGACGTACCCTCCAGTGCCGATGGATTCGGTAAAGTTGATGTAGTACAGCGAAGAATTCCTCATCCTCTCCTTGAGCTTCTCATTCACTCCCTCGACGTCCCTCAACTGCCTCTCGACCTTCTTCAAGGTGTCCTCCCGCTCCACCAACCTCCTTTCGAGGGCGGCGTACTTGGCGCCATTCTCGAACTGCCCGAGTTTGTCGGTGACGACGCCGGAGTAGATGGAGAGCGCTACGACGACGGCGAGGAGGAAGAAGAAGCAGGTAAAGAGGGCGTAGAAGGAGCGGTACGAGAGTGGCTTTCGGAGGAGGAGGTCGAGGTGCTGGTCCGCGTCGGTCGTTCGCGTGCCGCTGTGCGATGGTGCTGGTGCTGGAGGGGGAGGGGGACACGCGGTGTAAGGGGGTGGCGCTGGCGAGTCTGCTCGAGGAGCTGGTCGAGTCGTGTGAGTTCTCGTTCCACTTGTTCGACGACTCGCTCGGTGCTGGCCTAAGAGTGGCGATCGCCTGCAAAGTGGCTCGTGAGGTCGGACCTGTGCATAAAAGGTGGAGGAACACGTACTCTGATTCGACCGTGACATGAGTAGACACTCGAACGTAGTCTGACTGCATCGTGAAACTTTTGGAGTCGTGGATGGTCTGAAGCAAAGCCGTGACAGGTGGGCGAGCTGCCCCTTGCAGCTTTCGGAGCAGACGAGACGGACCAGTAGCCTGTTCCACGGACACCGCGACACCTCCGTGCTACACGTGTTTCCTTCTTGCGCAAATTAGCCCTTTTCCTTTCAGGTCAACCCAAGTAACGAAAAAAAGCAACTACGAGAATGATCTCCAATCCGACTCTACCCTATCCGGTCTTTCCGCACCCGGTCTGGCGTAAAGAGCGCACCTGCGCAGGCAGTTCAACCACACTTCGCCGAGCTCGGATCCGAAGTCCTTACCGAATCATGTCACAATTTTATGCTATACTTCATAGTTCCTCTGGTATAGGCACAAAGCTCCCTCCCAAAATCGACGCTGACGAGGTTTGCGAGGAACAAAGCAAAGGTTTTGATAGCAGCACAGCCCGACCAGCAAAGCTCTATTGTCTCTCAGTCTTTACCCCTTTTGTCGATCGAGATACCCAATGAGCTATCACTTAGAGAAGAAGAGCAAGTCCACCAGCGACGACGGCGCCGATCCCACCAGCAGCCTGGATCATGGTCGCGCCAGAAGTCGACGACGTGGTCGACGCCGAAGCCGACGAGGTCGTCGTCGAGGCGATGTTCATGCCTCCAGCCGAAGTCGCGGTCGTGTTGGTCCACGAGCCGTTGTTGTTGGTGTAGCTAAGAAGCATATTTCACATTAGCTCGAATTTCGAAGAAAGAGATGACAACAAGAGAAGACTTACTCGACACACTCGTCGTTGTAAGCCTCCAGGATCTTGGTCACGTAAGCCGTGTTGGTCGCGTTGCCCGTACCGGACATGCACGAGAGGCAAGAAACGACAGTCTCGGCCGTGCTGGTGGTGCACTGGCAAGCGTTGACCTCGGCAATCACTCCGAGCTCACCACAGTACTGAGCGAGGTGGAAAGCGGATCAGCGGGAAGGCACGTGGTGCGAAACGAGAGGGGTTCCGGCGGTGTATTTGGGGCCGAAGGAGTGATCAACAGCAAACAAAGTCAATGTAACTTACGGTGAAAGTGGAGATGTAGGAAGAGCAATCGGAGACACAGGCATCGGGGATGTTGGCGTCCTCACGTTTCTGGAACTTGACGGGGCCAGCGACGACGCCGGAAGCTGGTGTCAAGTTGCCTCGAATCAGCAACTGAGGGGGCCGGGTTAAAAAGGCAAGGAGTAAGGCAAACCGGCAAGAGCGGAGAGAAGAACGATGTTGCGGAAGGAAGGCATGGCGGTTGTGGTTATGGAAAAGAAAGCGGAGCGCGGACGGGGAACGAGGGATGGAGGGGCAAGGAGGAAGAGGAAAAGAAAGAGCGAAAAAGAGGGAACGAACAAGAACTTCTCTCTTTGTCTCCAGCCGGGCGGACCAAAGTAGATCCGACATCCTCCGCCCTTTCAGACCGCACGAGGCGGCGGGAAAATCGCCCACCTCGCTGAACGAGGAGGGTGCCCAGCATCCACGATCGACGACGGACCCAAAAAAAGCATCAGATTAGATTTGATGTCGGGTCCGCAGAACACTTTTCGGGGAATTTGGTTGTCTTGGGAGAGTTCTGCGCTTCGGGATTGAGGACCCATCAGATTAGATCAGCGAGGCGCCCGTGCCGTTGCCCGAGCCGATGGAAGGCTGCGGCGGCCCCATTCGCCGCGAGGTTCGGTGGGTTCGGTGGAGGTAAAGACCAACGTGGTGGAGGTGGAACCCGTGATTTACGCGGGTGGCAGAGGCCGAAGATATGGCTGAAGAGTCAAGATTCGGTACCCGTCCAGAGTCCAGAGAAACGCGATTCAATCAAGTCATTCGCCGAAGAGCTGAATTGCGGTCGTACCTCTGTAAGAGACTTAGATGGAGCTATGAAGGAATCAATCACTTGAAAGCACTAGAAGGCTTACTTTGAGAGCTGAAAGCTACCCTGATAGCCCCCATCGGACCCCCGTCTTCCTCGACGTTCGGAATCGCGCTAGTGTCGGAGCCACTTCTGACAATGAATCCCACTTTCATCTCTTCGACAGAAGCCTGCTTAAAGACTCTCATGGATGTAGAAGTAGAAGAAAACCTCAGCGTTCGACTGGGCTTCTCACGGACGGGGGACGTTTTGTGTGAAAGCCGTGACGCGAATAAGCCTCACGACGACGAGGACGATTTGTGCAGCTCCTTTCCAGGGTTTACAGTAGCTCATAGACAAAGCCAAAAAAACGGCCTGAGACGATTTTTCGAGACCAGGTGTTTTCCAGGGCCCATCACCTATTCACAAGCACTGATATTGGGACCACGTCATTCGTGGTTTACAAAGCGCAAGCGGGCGGGTATGTACATGTCTCTTGCTTGCCCTCATTCATGCAAAGGGATGGCTACAATCATAAGGTACGAGCTGAAGATGACATGGACCCCCTGCCGTTCCTCTGCGCATGGATTAGCGCGCCACGTTGCGATGGTCCCTAATTAGTCAGCCCCACAACGCGTCTCCCGTCATAGTCTGACTCGAACAATATGATTGTGATGCTTCATATCTATTTCTCGCTCACAGGCTCTACTCCTCCACACTCGCCTTCGCCGGCTTCTTGCTCCGGTTCTCCCAAATCGCCTCCAATCTCCTCAACGACGCCCGTCCCTGCATCTTCTGCGTCGACAAGTACCTCAACACCTGCTTCCTAACCCTGTCATTCGCCTTGGTCGCCTCCACAAAAGTCTCAGCAGTGTCTTGCGTCGTCGCACCCGCCTCAGCGCTCCCTCTCTGCGCCTTTCGACCCTGTCGACGGAGGTACCTCCTCGTGCGGTTCAACGCATGATACAGCACTCGATCCGGCACGAGCCCAGCCTTGAGCTTCGAGAGCACCATCTCCTGAGCGGAGAGAACGTCCGTCATAGGCGCTTTGGTGACCAACGCGCGGTAGAGGACGCTCGTGAACCCGACGTCGAGAGGACTCATCTCCCGAGGAAGCTTCTTGGTCGCGAGAGCGATCACGTCCGTCACGAGTGCGGGGTTACCGGATCGAGCAGCGGCGGTGGCGATAGCGAGGTAGAAGATCCTGTCCGGGCGAAGATCGTGTTCCCGTGCTTCGGCGAGGATCTGGCGTTGGAGTGGAGCGTCGAAAGTGCGGCTCGCGCCGCCGAGGAGAACGGAGTAGAACGAGATGTGGCGCTGAACGCCTAGCTCGATAGCTCTCTGCATCGTCCTCCTCGCTTCCTCGGCGTCTCCTTCTCTCACCGAAGCCCGCATGACGACCGCGATGACTTGGTGCGATGGAAGAAGGCCCTGGGCGAGGATCTTGGTCTCGATGTACTTCCACATCGCGTGGACCGAGTTGAACATCCCATCCGTCCTCAAGATATGCTGGATCATCTCGAGCGACTCGAGCGACCCTCGGTCCCTCAACGACTGATGAATCCTCGCGGCGGACGTGATGGCCACTGACCTCCGCCTCCTCGACTGCCTCCCGACCTGCTTCTCAAGCCTCGAACGACGGCGTGCAGGCGACAAGATCCTGTTGCGCTCCCACGATGATCTGATGATGTCGGCGAGATCCTCGAGCTTCGGTCGTCTGCGACCAAAAGTGAGACGGATGAGTCGAAGAATGAAGTTGGCGGTGATGGCCGGTTGGGCGCGGAGGTATCTCGAGAGGTGCAGAACGACGAGATTGACCATCCGGTTCGTCACTTCTGCCTCTGTATGAGCTTTCTGCTCTCGATCAAGGAACTCTACCGCTTGGGCGAGGCCTTGTCGACGAATGATGCATTCGAATATGGCGTCGCGGATGACGGGAGTCGGCTCGAATGGAGGAAGAACGATGTCGCGAGGGAGGAGCCTGACGCCTGAGGCTAAACTGTTTACGAATCGCTCGCCAACGACGACACCATCGCGAGCGACGATCGATCGAACTAAAGCGGCGATGGTGTGGTCGTTCGGAGGGATAAGAGCGGACAGGGAGTAGACGAAGAGGTCGATCGCGAGGTCGTGGTTGCGTGTCGAGAGGGCGATGCCCATCAACGTGGCGAAAGTTGCGGCGTCGGGGCGAGGGCGATAGTCCTTGGTCCGCTTTGGGATATCGGGAAAGAGCGGCGAGGAGGGAAGTTTGCCGGGAAATCTCCTGAAATCGTAGTGCGGGAGCACTGCGAGTGCGCCCTTGGTGTCGCCCACCTTTGCTCGCTCCGACATCATCTTGTTCAGCACCAAGATTTTCCGCGTCCATCCTGCCTGCGACTCACTCACTCCCACCTTCGAGTCTCTCAGAATCTTTTCCTCCATCGTGCGGTTCCCTCCAAACTCGCCCATCCCCTCGAGCAAGCTCACCACCGTCTGCGACGTGGTCTCGAGTTTCCTCTTCTCCTTCTCCCCCAACGCCTCCTTCGCCGCCTCTAAATCCGCCATCTTGAGCCTCGCAAGGACAAGGTCGTCGTAGCACCAACGATCGGCACTGAGCTTGAACGACTTGAACAGCTCGAACGTCTCAACGACCCGGGCGTAGCTCTCCCGCTCGCACAGCGCGCGCATCCGATGTCGCAGGAGCGGGACCGAGACGACGTCGAGATAGATGGCCGCGTTGGTGAACTTGACGACGGCATGAAAATCCTTCCGCGTTACAAGGCTCGCGACGGCTGCTTCGAACGCCGCGACGCACGACTCGAGGCCTTTGCTCGGGTCGAGCTTGCGAGCGCGGTGACGTGCCCGTGCCATGTCCTTGAGCACTCGGATACTCCATTTCCACTGGCCAATGTTGATCGATCGATTGACGATTGGGATGATGGCGGCTGAGTCGTTGGCTCGTTTGGCGAGGTCTACGACTTGGAGGAGGTGGCAGAGGTGTTCGATGGAGGGGCAAGGAGGAGTCGAGTTGAGGAAACGGAGGAGGGCGCTGCGCGTGGTTGGGATTGCGGGAAGGTTGAGGGCTTGAAGAAGAGAGGCTTCATCGAGGAGTGGGAACGGTCGTGGTGTCATGTGGCGGGGCTTTGATGTGTCGGACGAGGGTGCGAGGTTGGACGCCGGGTGCTGGTGGTTGAGCTCGTGCTTCGGCGGTGGAAGCTTCCGTCGACCCGTCTCCCTCTCTTCCGAGCCTTGTGTCTCCAGACTCTCGTCCATCCATGATGTAGCGCTTTCTCCCTCCTTCTCCTTCCCCTTCCAGCTCGTTCTTCGGCTTTGCTCCTCCTCGGGCGACACTGTCTCCTTCACCGCCGCCGTCGTGACGACCCCTCTTCGATGTAGACTCGAAGTTGATGCGATGGAAAGAGATTTTGGGGTGGAAGCGAGGGGAGAGGCGCGGTGAGAAGAGGTGGGAAAGGGTGGGGAGAAGGAGCGGGAAGTCGAGGCGCGGTTGGTGCGAGTCGGTGCTTCGAGAGCAGCTCTGACGGCCGCAGGGTCATGCGAGGATGTCGAGTAAGGGTGTTTTGATGTGGATGCTGTCGGAGGATGGGAGGAAGAGGACGAGGCGGAGGCGAGGGACGGCGGGAAGAAGGAAGGGAGGAGGAACGGCGAGGGCGCGTTGAGGGACGAAGCGAGGGACGCGAGCTCGAGCTGCCTGGCTGCCTTGGTCGAGCACCTGGGTATCATCTAATCCTGCATCCACTCGTGGCCGTCGACCCAGCGCTCTCTCGTGGCCGTCGCGGCGCGTCCGTAAGCTCGACGAGAAAGAACTTCGGAGGAGCTGTCGTTTTCCGAGAAGCAGCAAAAAAAAGTGAGCTTCGCGCAGGTGAAACAGAAGCACAGTATGAATTAGCACATACTTGCGATGGCCCCAAAGAGATACGCGAAGCAGCTGTGTCGTCGTTGTCGTGTTGTGGGCAGAAGGGCGAGCTACGAAAGGCAAGGCGCGGTCGGCGCAAGTTTGGGCCAACTCCGTAAGCCTCGGACCGCCACAGCCCCCGCTCCTTTCCTTCCGTCCACTTCTCGCACGACTTTCACCGAAAAACTCTCTACACCACCAAAATGTCGGCAGAAACTGAAGTCCCAGGCCAATCGTTGGCGGTGCGTCCCCCGCCAATCCAGCACGACCCCGACCTCGTGCGAGAGCCTATCGCCGGTCCTGAGGCGCCTGGTGAGCCGTACCCGATATACCTCGAAGGATGGGTCGAGCGAGGCTTTGGCAGAGGCAGCAAGGATCTCGGTTGTCCCACAGGTTCGTCCAATTCCTGACCCTCCTCCTCCCTCCTCCTCTCGTCCTTCGTTCGCTCCCCGGGGTAGCACCACCGCCCTCAGTAATCACGCCACGAACCCGAAGCTGACCCCTTGACTCGCTCGAACCTGTCGCAACGACAGCCAACCTCCCAGACAGTTCGATCGCACCCTACGCCACAACACTCTCGACAGGCGTCTACTACGGCTTTGCCCGCGTGCTCGACCCGCTCTGCGACGACGAGACGTCGGCGTTCTCGGGCACCGTCACGCCCGACCAGGGCGAGCGGACCGCCGCGAACCTGCATGATGAGGTTTGGCCGATGGTCATGAGCATTGGATGGAACCCTTACTACAACAATGATACTAGAACGGCGGTGCGTTCCTTCTTCTCCTGCACCATCCAGCTCCCCCACTCCGCCTTCCCCAACTACTCGCTATCGATCCGGTTGGAAGGATGGGGAAGGCTGATAGTTTGGTTTTCGGTTGGGTTGGGTACTTGCAGGAAGTACACATTCTCCATGAATACCCTCACGACTTTTACGGCAAGGAGTTGCGATCCGTCATCCTCGGCTTCGTCCGTCCCGAGTACAACTACAACAGCCTAGGTACGCTCCCCTCCCTACTTTCCTCCCTTCTCCTCTTCAACATTCCACCATTCCTCTCTTTTCAAAATCCTCATCGCCACAGACTAACACATCGACACCCCTGCAGACGCATTAATCAAAGACATCAACTTCGACAAGGAGGTCGCCGAGCGTTCCGTCGACCGTCCCGCTTACCTCACTTTCAAGGACGACGCTTTCTTCACCAAGAAGAGTGAGCTTGTACCGCCGACGAGGGACCCGAACGCCAAGAGGGAGAAGCCTGGTGATGAGTGAGGGAGTGGAGAGAGTGGAGAGAGTAGGTTACGAGAAGGGTAGGGAAGCGGGAGGAGGTGTAACATAGAGGTGAATTCCATTACAACAACTTAAAAGAAGGTGAAGGGTTCGAGGAGACAGGGACTCGGAGAGGAAGGGATCTGGTCTGGGCCTTGAGCAGGGTTGGCGAGGCTAGACTAAAGAGCTCACGGAAGGCACTGCTCGACGAACCCCGGCTCGCTAAAGTTGGCAACAGTCCGATGGAAGCACACGAAGTGCGTTTCGTGATGTTCGAGTGCCTCGGCTCCGCTCTGCTCGGGAGACAATGAGGAGAGGGGTTTACGACCACAGGGAGGGGATGACGTGGCCCCCAGCTCGGCGTGCGGTTTTGTTTCCTGGCTTCCTTTTTTCGCTCCCACCGGGTTTTCATGTAGCTACGCTATCAGGTAGCTGGTAGCCGGGAGCTCCGTCATACTTGGCCACGGTTCAGATCGCAACGAACAGACCACGTCACAGTTCGTAGCCCTTCCGTTCGAGAGCTGGGGTAGGGTGGAGCACCAAAGCATGATTGTATAACTTCTAGCGGAGAAGCAAACACTGCCAATTCAACTGCTACTGCTCTTCTCTTTCACCTTAACTGCAACGTTCCATCAGCTCGCACTCGCGCACATTTTACAATTTTCTTGAGCCACGTCGAGGTGAAGTGGTCCATTGAAATGCTCAGAGAAGCAGTAAATCCCCACAATTCCTTAAAAACAAAGTGGTGACGACCAGACTTTGATTGCTTCACTTTGGAGACTGGCATCGGAGGTTGCCGTGCGATGCCGTGGGAGGCGCTCAGCGAAAAATAATCTGCGCGCGCGCCCCGGACTTCGCGGTTCGATCTGGCTTGACTCGCCTGGCGGCGGTTGCCCTCCCTTGCTTTCCTCCCATTCACTACATTCCTACTTTTACCTCAAAAATGACTGTCCCAGACAACCAGCACGTAAGCTCACACCCTTCACTCATCGAGCACCTGTTTCCGACCTCAGCCGCTCACGCCATCTCGCTGTGGCAGCTCTGGCTCCGATGCGAGACCAAGGAGTTCGAGCACCGCTCCGCGTTGACGCCCACCACGGCCAAGAAGCTCATGGACGCCGGCTTCTCCATCACCGTCGAGCGCGACCCCCAGCGCATCTTCAAGGACGAGGAGTTCGAGCAGTGCGTCCACCGTTGACTCGCCCTCCCACTTTTTGGCTGACGTCTCGTGTCGCAGGGTCGGGTGCACTCTCGCCGCTCACAACTCGTGGCCTTCTGCTCCTGTCACGACCCCGATCATCGGTCTCAAGGAGCTGCCCGAGAACGACACGACCCCGCTCCCTCACACGCACATCATGTTCGCGCACTGCTACAAGCAGCAAGGCGGATGGACTGACGTCCTCCAGCGTTGGGACGACGGCCAGCCCTCCGGCATGCTCTACGACCTCGAGTTCCTCCAGGACGAGCGTGGTCGTCGTGTCGCTGCGTTTGGGTACCATGCTGGGTTCGCGGGCGCGGCTGTCGGTGCTTTGGCGCTTGGAGAGCAGGTTCAGGGAAAGAGGTTGGGCGAGATCAAGCCCTACCCTAATGAGGGCGAGTTGGTGGCGTATGTCAAGAGTCAGTTGGAGGGCGTGGAGAAGGCGTTGGGAAGGAAGCCGAGGGCGTTGGTCATTGGTGCGCTCGGAAGGTGCGGATCCGGAGCTGTCGACTTCTTCTTGAAAGCTGGGTTCAGGACGTGCGTTTGAGGTCTCTTTGCTTCTGAGGGGTCAAGAGGGTACTAATGAAAGTGTGAGATTGTCAGTGAGGACGTCGTCAAGTGGGATATGGCTGAGACTGCCAAGGGCGGACCTTTCGAGGAGATTCTCGATGGTGCGTCACGTCCCACCCCAACTTCCACCACGCGAGCTAACAGTCCCCTTCCATCTCTACAGTCGACATCTTTGTCAACTGCATCTACCTCACCTCCAAGATCCCTTCTTTCGTCTCGCCCGAGTCGATCGCCGCTGCCGGAGACAAGCGCCAGCTCCAGGTCGTCGTCGACGTGTCGTGCGACACCACCAACCCCAACAACCCTATCCCCATTTACAGCATCAACACCACCTTTGACAAGCCTACCGTCGACGTCCCTGAGTTCGTCTGCTTCCTCTTCTCGCCCGCCGCTCTGGGAAAACTGACCTCTCTGTTCTTCCACCCAGCGTCGCCGCCGGCCCCGCCCTCACCGTTGTCTCGATCGACCACCTCCCCACTCTCCTCCCCCGTGAATCCTCCGAAGCCTTCTCCAACGACCTCCTCCCCTCGCTCCTCACTCTCCCCGGTGCGATCGCTGAGAGGTCCTCGAGGCTCGGACAGTCGATCAAGGCTTCTGAGGCTGGAACCGGTGGCAACAGGGTCTGGAGGGAGGCTGAGGCGTTGTTCTGGGATAAGCTGCAGGATGCGAGGGACGCCAAGAAGAGTGCGTAAGATGTGGATAAGTAGTGGAGGAGCGACGACGTGGTGTGAAAGGCTGGTCAAGTTGGAAAACAAGTGAAATCAATCGGCATTTTCGTACACGTCTAGATGTTGAAGAAGTTGCTTTCAAGACAGTGAGTGCCAAACATCGTGTACTGCGACGTGACAAAAAAACCGGCGGAAGGCAGGGGTTCGGTGGACGTCCGGTTAGGCCTGAAGCGGAAAGGCACGGCGCGTGGCGGCGCAAGCGTGATGAAAGCTTGCTCTCGTCACATTCTTGAATTTTGTGTGGTCAACTGTGTTCTTTTTGCTGGATTTAAATGTGAACAGACAGACGAAAATCGTCTGCAACGAGAGCTCGCAACAACAAGCGGCGGGAAATCCGCGAGGCCGTGTTTATCGGTTGAAATCTTCCATTTGTCGCTACAAAAGTCACCCTATTGAGAATCCAAGGTGCATAATGAACGACTTGTGATATAGAGAGCGAAAAACGACACAAAAAGAAAGGAAAGAAAGGGTATGAAGAAGGGGGTCCAGGCGTGGCGAGGGTGGGTCGTTGTGTGCCCGCTCGCTGCCTTGCCTGCGCAAGCCTGAGCCTCCTGTTTTGAGGGCCCACCACCCGTTGCTCACTTCTCGCACCAATCTCAATCAACGCACGACCGTACCCGACCCCTCCCCAATCTAGGCATCGCTAGGGACTACTCGAACACCCTCCTACACGCGTGTTGGCACTTATCAAAACAGAGACGAGGAGCGAGGTATGTCCCCCCTCCCCCTCCCGTATTCGTGCAACACGCGCCCCTTGCTGCTGGCCCTCAGCCGTGGCGACCCAGCGCGAGCGACGAGGACTGACACTCATTTCTCACTATACCTAGAAAGACTACACTCTTCGCCTCCTCCTTCGCGACACGCCCTCTCCTCCTTGCGTCGGCTCCCGCCCTTCCCGCCGCCTCCTCTCCATCCCCCCACCACCACCGACCCACCTCACGATCCTCGTAAAGGATGCAGGCGATCAAAGCAGTAATCGTAGGCGACGGAGCTGTCGGAAAGGTACGCTACTCTTGCTCACCTACTGCTCTCTGAGACGCCCGGAGAGAGCGAGGACAACACGAGCTGACGCGCCTTGCCCCTCCCTCCGTGTCTGTGGAACTCTCGCGTCGGTTAGACGTGCTTGCTCATCTCTTACACTACAGTCAGTTTTCCGTTTCTTGTGCGACTGGTACGCTATCGCGATACTGACTTTTCTCTGCTGACGCGAAATAGAATGCTTTCCCCGTTCGTTGCTGTCCTCTCCCTGCACCCTCTGGTCGCGCTCGCTCTCCGCGCCATGGAGATACAAGGCAGATCTTCCAGAGCTCATACTGACTGGCACCTACGTTTCCTCTCACAAAATAGGGCGAATACATCCCAACCGTGTTCGACAACTAGTGCGTCTCCCTTCCTCCCGCTCTCCGTCCATCCATCCATCCAAACAAGCGCTTCCCGTCCTCCTCTCAATCCCAACTAACGCGTGTTCCCCTCTTGCTCGCGTTTAGCTCAGCAAATGTCATGGTCGACGGCAAGCCGATCAACCTCGGTCTCTGGGATACCGCCGGACAAGAGGATTACGACCGCCTGCGCCCGCTCTCGTACCCGCAAACCGACGTCTTCCTCATCTGTTTCTCCCTCGTCAGCCCACCGAGTTTCGAGAACGTTAGGACGAAGGTGAGCTTTTTTTCGATCGTGTTCATTGAGTCGCGAAGCGTGGGTGTGGGAGGGGAGGAGGGAGGAGAGGACGGACGCGATGGACGTTTGGGATGGTGGGGACCACGCGAGAGGGAGGGTGATTGAGGAAAGGCCAATGCGCGGTGGTTGTTCTGTCGGCAAAAGCGGTGGAAGTTGCGAGGATGCTGAGATGGCAGAGCTTGTGCTCGTGGAAGGATCTCTACGCCTCCAGCTATATTCACCAGCACCACGAAGCGTCCTGCACGACCTAACGACGAATACTGACCACTCTCCTCCTCCTCCCTAACAACCGCACCTTTCCTCCCTCCCACCACCCAAATTCATTTACTCATCCAGTGGTACCCCGAGATCTCTCATCACGCACCAAACATCCCGATGATCCTCGTCGGGACGAAACTCGACTTGCGTGAGGACCGTGACACGATTGATAAGCTGAGGGAGAGGAGGATGAGCCCGATCGCGTACCAGCAGGCGGCGGCTATGGCGAGGGATATTGGTGCTGTTCGGTGCGTTTTTGCTTTACCTTCTTCCGTGTTTCTGAGAAAGGGGAAGGGGAGAGCTGACGTGTGTTTGGTCGGGGTGAATGCAGATACCTTGAGTGCTCGGCGTTGACGCAGAAGGGGTTGAAGAACGTGTTCGACGAGGCGATCAGGGCTGTCCTCGCTCCTGCGCCCAAGGAGAGGAAAAAGTCCAAGGGTTGCGTCGTTTGCTAGATTGTCTGGTGGCGTCTGTTGGTGGTCGGTCGGTCGTTGGCTGTGGAGGGCGGAACGCGGTCGTTGCTTCCTCTTTCGAGCCCACTTTCTTCTGTACCAACTCCCATACTTCTTCTCGTCTCCACCTCTTCTTCCTCTCTCTTCCGTCCCTCCTCTCCCCATGGCATCCTCCCTCCGTCACTCGCACTATTACTCGACTACACGTTCCCCTCCGTTCCTTGTCTACCTTTCTTTGGTCTCCTGGTTCCCTTTTAAACTCCCCTTTTCTTACATTCCTCCTTTTTCTTTACCTCTTTTTTTCTCTTTCTAGTTCGTATCGAGTTGCTCCTCCCTCTCACCATCCTCATGTACTTCACTACACTTTCTTCAATGATGGCGCGTTTGGCGAGAGCGAGAGAAGGCGGGCGAAAACGATTGAGTTCGCTTGGCGGTGTAGTGAACTTGGATTTTCCGAGATGGTTGGGGGATAGCCACGCCAGAGCGGACTTACGGCAAAGAGACAGCAACGCGATCGCGCGATGCAACGCGTGACTTCTGGATTTCCACGTGCGAGTCTAAACCAGCTCTAATTTCCGTCGCACGTCTCTACTCCTCCTCCACCTCGTGCTCCACCCTTCCATCCAAGGCTAACGTCATCCTCCTCACAAACTGACTCAAACTCCACGCCTCTCCCTCGAAACTCATATCGTACCACCAGTTGACTGCCACTGCTGCTTCCACCCCGTTCCCTCCCTCCTCTGCGACTTCGTCTCCGAAAGGGAAGGGCCCAACATCCTGCTCGACGAAATGGTACCACAATGAAGGGAGGTAGAGCATGTCCCCTGGGTTTAGTGTCACCTTCATGGGACGAGCGTAGACGAATCGTGGGTGCTCGGACAAGGAGGGTGAGAGAGGGTCGATGGGGATCCAGGGGGTCTGTTGTGCGGGAGATGAGGGGTGGAGAGTGAAGGTGGAAGGTGGAGTGAAGTGGTAGGAGGCGGTGGGGTAGAGGGATTCTAGTGTGGGTTTTGGGAGGGGTTAGTGAGGAAGGGAGGAGAGCGGGGAAGGAGAAGAGGAGCGGACCATGCATGCAGGCGAACTCGGTTGGTGGGTATAGCGTGAACGTTTTGGTGCCTCGGAGGACGCAATAGATGTTTTGGTAGGGGTCTGCAAAGGACGAAGAGTGAGCTGGTGGTAGGCACGAGATGAGGGAGCCACGTGGTTCGAGGGAACGGACCTTTATGCAGAGAGGTCTTGGACTGGGCGTCGCCGATCCACACGTTCGCTACATCTGGACTTGGTCCTACGTTACCAGAAATGCTCTCCTCAGTCAGCTCCCCTCAACCGCACCACGCACCAGCGCCAAGCGACTCACCAAAGATGTCGCGAGCGAAAGCCGGGCCGTCGCCTACGTCTTCTGCCAGCGGGTGGAGGTCGCCATCGGGCGAGAGGTTGCCGTTCTGGCTTTGAAGGTAGAATACTGGGCCGCTGGAGGAGGAGCTCGTTGGGTTGAGACTGTGAAGGAGTTCGTGCATCGTCATCTGTGCGGCTGTGGGAGGATCGGCTTCCGGGTCAGTGCCGCACACAGACGGGGTGAGGGAGGCAGAGGAGCGTACCGGCTGGCTCGACAAAGTATCCATCAATGACTGAATCTGCTCGACTAGGTAATCCGGGTGATGAAGCGGTCAGCGCTGGTGCTTGAGGATACTGTAAATCCTCCGAGAGCGTACCCATTCGGCGACACCGCAACCGTGACTTTCCTCTCCCCCAACTTGTCACACAAATACTTATCTGTCCACCTCGCCAGCGCCGGCAGGACCTGTCTCTGTCCCTCTCCGCGTATCACGAGCGGGCGGTTCGCGGCGACGAACTTCGCAAACTCGAGTGCGGTCGGAGTGGCGTCCACCTCGGTCGCGGTGGACGAGTTGAGCTCCTGATAGTCTCGTACGAGGTGTCGGAGCGAAGCTTCGAGGTGCTCCAGTGGGAGGCTCATCGTGTTCGTGCGAGGTTGGAACCAGAGGCGAACTTCGGAGACTTCGGCCAGGCGGGCGTTTGTTTACTCAGCCGCCCAAGGGGGCGAAGCTGACGCGTCCTTCGCGCGGGTTTCTCTTCTTCCATCACTTTTCGTCGAGACACTTCTCTCACGACCTTTTCAGCAAGCGATGGCATCTACATCGTCCGACATCTCAGTGATAGTCAGCTACAACGGCCACCCCACGACCCTCTCGTTCGACCCGTCCGCCTCCCTGTCGGACCTGCACCAGTCCCTCTACGAGCACTTCGGCGTCCCCTCCTCCAGCCAGAAACTCATTCTCAAGGGCAAGCGGATAGCTTCCGATGCCCCCTCGACGACCCTTCTTTCCTCCCTCCTCCCATCAAACGCGAAACTCCTCCTCGTCGGCGCTCGTGAAGCCGACCTCGAGCAACACCGAGTGGCGGAAGAAACTCGACAGAAGAAGCTCGACGCGTACGCTTATCACAAGGTGCATGGAACAAAAGTGAGGAACACGACAGTGGGAACGCTGGATGGCGCGGATGTGTACAGGTTCCACGAGGTGCGACCGTTCCCCGAGACGGTGCCGGCGTTTGAGAAGAGGAAGGCGATGTTGGAGAGGTTGGTGAGGGACGAGGCGATCAGGGAGGTCATGAGGAAGCATCGGTTCGTTGTTGGGGTGCTGTGAGTGGGTTTGATTGTGGATAGGGTGGATTGGGAAAGCTGATTCAGGTTGGTGGCCACGTCAGTACGGAACTGCATCCGCACATCAACGTACGCTCGTTTTGAGGTAAGAGTGCGTGCACACATGCTGACGTTCCAATTTCTAGCCGGATCTTCTGGGGCTGAACAAGAACAAGGGTCAAGAGATCTGCCTCCGACTGTTGACGGACGACCTAGAGGGCACGAGGAGCTACGTCGAGGTTCGCAAGGTGCTCATCCACGAGTTGGTGCACAACGAGATCTCGCCTCAGTGAGTCTGCCCTCTCTCTCCGTTTCTCCCACAACCCACCTTGCTAACGTTTTTTCCCACCAGCGACAACTCATTCAACGAGCTCAACTCGCTCCTTACCAAAGAAGTCGTCGCGAACGAGACCTCTCGAGGTCTCCGCGTTGGACAAGAAGAACTCGAGCCATGGAGTCCATCCGGGGACGACATCGAACGCACTTCGCATACACTCAACGAGGAGGAGTCCGAACCAAGAAGACACGTGCTGAGGATGGGGCCGGAGGATGTGTTGGATGAGCAGAGGGAGAGAATGAGGAAAGCGGCGGAGGAGAGGCAAAGGAGAGAAAAGGATGGCGGGGGGTCGAGAGGTGGAGGAGTTGGTCGTATCTAGGTGTAGCTTGCTGTTGCTCAACTAGATGATGCTACGAGCATTGGGCTCTCGTTCAAACTCGTGTCTCACGCGCCACGTCGTAGTTTTGAACAAAGCTGACATTCAAACAAAGAACGACGACTACGAAAGAAAGAAGAACTGGACACATCATCATGTCTCAAACCTCCAGCCCTTCCACAATCCTCACTTACTCCGTCTTCTTGCTCCCAAACGCACTCTTGAACCCCCTCTTAATAACCCCACCATCCTTCTTAGCTTCCAACTCCCTCCTCACCTCATCCTCCACATCCTCGGCATCAAGCTGTCCACCGAACGCGTACCAAACGACTCCAGCCATACCAACCAAAGCAGTGAGGATGCAACCCGCCATCGCTCCGATGCCCTTGGCGTGCCAGCCGTTGTTTTGAGGGTAAGGGCCGAGGGCTTCGCCCTTGAGGTCCGTGGTGCTGTTCTTGCCGGCGATGTTCTGCAGTGTGGGGGGTAGGGGAGGAAGTCAGTGAAGAGGAGAGGAAGGGGAGGAGGAGGAAAGAGCTTACGCCGGAAGTGGCGATGCCCTGGGCGGCGCACTGGTCGATGACCTGGTCGGGGAGGGTCATGATCTCCTGCGCTTCGGTGGGCGCCTCGATGAAGACGACGGCGAGACCGGCCTCAAGATGCTGTAGAAACACAAAAGGTTAGCTTCCTTACGAGGAAGGTGGGATAAGAGTCGCGACGCACCCATTCGATGTGGCAGTGGACTGGCAACGAAACCCGCTCCATCAGCACCTCGCTTTTTCGACCACATTTTCCCAAGACACAAGCGAAAACTCACAGATCCAAGCACCAGGGTTGTCAGCGACGAAGCGAACGTTGACGGCACCACCAGCGGGGACGACGATGGTGTCACGACGCATGGGGTTGGCGGCGCCCTCCGTGTGGGGAGGGTTGAGCGTCGTGTCGTTCGAAGACACGTCAGCTGCTCGGCGGACGATTTGGTACTTGTGGCCGTGGAGGTGGACTGTTTTCTGCAATCAGTGCTTGCTTCCCGGTTCTAGGGAAAGAAGTGAAGCCTACAAGGATGGCCGTTAGAGTCCCAGTTGATGATCTGGAGGTCGACGACCTCGCCCTTCTCGAGAACGTAGGCGTGCGTCTGCTGGCCGTAGATGCTGGGGAGCGTCGAGTCGTTGCCCATCGTCATCTGAGTAATGATGGACGGGACGGTGGGCATGTCGAACGTGATGTTGTTGAACGCAGCGCGGTTCGTGCCATCGGTCTGGAGAGCACAAGCGGCGTCAGTCAGACTCTCACACGTGGTTTGCGGTCGTCGAGGGCGGAACGTACGAAAGTGTCCTGCATTGAGACTTGTGTCAGCGGTTTCATTTGGATTTTACAGTCTATGAGTGAGACTTACGAAGTAGACACCGAGCTCAATCTCCCTGGTAGCGACCAGCTGCTCCTCAACGATGGTGGGCACGAGGTCCTGGTCACTGAAGTCGGTCAGGACGTCGCGGGTCTCGGCCGCGGCATAAGGCGAAGACGCGTCGTAGACGATGTTGGAGGTGTAGTCTGGTTGTGATCAGTCGTGAGTAGAAGCTCTGGAGGACGAGGGCGGAGGCACGGAGAAGTCACTTACTGACTTGAAGCGTGTCGGGGACGGTATCGAACCTGTTGAAAGACGACGTGTCAGCGCTCGCTACGCCCACAAAGGCCTCACAGAACAAACGCTGAAGACTGTGAACTTACATGTCGGCATCGAAGTTGGCGTGGAAGTAGAAGTTCTCCGAAGTGTCGTTGCGAGCGGTGACGAGGACAGAGTAGCGCTGGGCGATACCGAGCGAGATGGACGAAGCGTTGTACTCCTCAGTGTCGGTCTGATGGATGTCATTGTTAGCACCACTTCGTCTTGAAGCTTTCGTATCAAGGAGCGGAAGGACTCACTCCATCGGCTTCGATGACCCTCATCTGGTGGCCATCAACCCAGACGTACCACTGTGCGAGAGAATGTCATTGTCAGCGTTGTTGACTTGGGCTGGCTAAGAAGCAAGTCTATGCGTACCATGGCGAAAGCACCGGCGTTGATAATGCGCAGACGGTAGGTCTTTCCGGGTACGAAGGTCATCGTCGAGTTCTCGTTGAAGCCCGGAAGGTAGGTGCCGTTCTGGGAGACGTAGATGAGGCCGGAGTCTGAGAGTCGTTGGGAAAAGATGTCAGTACTCTTTTTTTGCGCAGATATTGAATAAAGAGATGCACCTGGGACGGGTTCAGCACCGCTGAGAATGAGACGCGGGAGAGTTAGACCTTGATCACGCACGCTACGAAGCATTGTGAATACTCACGTAGGGTTGTAGATGTTCATGAACTCCTTGATGAGCGTCGCGTGCTGGTCGTGGTACCTGCAAAAGAGGACGTTGAGCTCCCGTCATACCTTCTTGGATATGCTTTTAAACGTACCAGTCGGAGATGACGATGGTGTATTCATCGTCGTACTCGTGCACCTCCTCCTCCGGGTGGATGACGAATGGCGCTCGCATGCCATCGACGTATTGCGACTGTGGGTTTCAGCCAAGTGATGAGCTAGTGATCCACCACAACAGCCTCTGGCACTCAAGGCAGAGAGGGAAAAAACTTACCCCGACGTGCGAGTGCCACCAGTAAGTACCCCACTGCAAGCCCTCAGAGAGGTCGACGGTGTACTGGAAGTCGGATCCAGCGGGAATGGGGCACTGCAACACGTATGAAAAAACATCAGAACGGACCAGCTCGACGTAGCGCATGGTGTGCGTACCTGGGTGATACCCTAGAAAGCAAGAGTCAGGAAAAAACGCTACACCACAATCAAAGGTGAGGACGTACAGGAGCACCATCGTAGTAACTCGTCTTGTTGAAGAACATTCCCTAAACAGCGCCAACCCGATCCCAAGGTACAGTTAGTTAGCTTTGCGAACCCGGACGCCAATCCCAATCTGATGGCTCTGCTCACGTGGTGGTGGATCGACGTTCCCTCAGAGAGCGAGTTGTGCTGTTCCAAAGTGCCACGGCCTTCAGTGGGAGGACAGTACAAATAAAGGGCAGCAATACGGACGACATTGACGATGACGGTGTCGTTGCCGTTCACATCGAGGACTGGTGGACTGGAAAAGGAAAGCGCGGGCGCTAGGTGAGCTCCCGACTTGTACAGCAGCAAGGCACGGCACCAAACCGCCCCACGACTCAGGAGGATGAATGGGAGGAGACGGAGCAGGAGGATGTGTGGTCGCGTGTGGTTCAAGGGAACGATGAGGGAAGGAAACCTGCTCACGGCCACGTTCCGTTCACTCCGACGACTTTGCGCTCGAAGAGGCCATCAGGGTTGGCAGTCGTCTCTGTGATGTTGTACCACACCTCGTGGATAGCAGCACGGGACAGCGAGGCAAGAGCGAGGAGGGACAGTGTCGACCGCATCGCTGCTACAGAGCCAAGGGGAATGCGTCGGAGGTGGTCGGAGGAAGAGGAGGAAGAGAAAAAAGAGGGAAGCGGGAAAGCTGATCAGTTTTTAGGCTGCCCCCGTATCTGATTGAGGGCGCCCGGGCTCGCAAAACCCGCGCATCGAGACCCCTCGCCCTGCTACCCACCGCCCTTTCCCCCTATTTCAGACACACAGATTTCTCGCACTACCTTGGATAGGTCGCCGGAGCAGCAGGGAGGAATTTATAGCGAGTCTACCACCCTAGCTAGGCTCAAGGACGAGGTCACAGCGCTGGAACGCGGCGACGAAGGAAAATCCAGAAGTCGTCCTGGGCGGGGGGAACGTTGGCCGGAGCATTTAGACCAAGAGGCTTTTTGGCGAGCGTGGGGTTTCGGGCGTCGACGGCCAAGGGCTCGAGCGAGGAGACTGAGCGCCAGGGAAAAACTAGTGGAAGAAATCGAGCTCGTTCCGAGGCGTCGACGAGTTTCAGTACAAAATCAGGGAGAGGCCGAACGGAGGCGAGGGGAGGGAGAGCAGAGCGGAGGAGTGGCGCCACTGTGAAGCTGTGATCGTCGTTCTCGGTGAAGGAGGAGCTCAGGATCGCAAGTCGGCAACAAGGGGAGATTAGAAGGTGAGAGTAGGAAGGAAAGAGGCATCGGTCCCGAACTGTCCGGCTGGATCAGCTCCGCTCTTGGCTCTGGCTTGGCGCGTCGCTTCACACGTCCCTGTTGAGAGTTCACAGGCCTCGATCTTGGGCCTACAGCCCTGTAGACCTCCTATTTCCCTCGTTTTCTGACACATGTTGACTTGTGGGACCCTGGCAAGCTGGTGCGGACTCGCAGGGACGGTTTACAGCAGTCTCGACTTGAGGAACACGTTGCGCGACGGCGGATTTCGTTTAGGGGAAACCGAATAACTTTTCAAAAGTATGAACTATTAACTACTACTAATCCACCCTCTTGAAACACCTCTCAAGCCGACTTGCTTCCACCAAAAGCGCTCTTGAACCCCCTCTTGAGCACTCCGCCCTCCTTCTTCGCCTCGATCGCCCTCCTCACCTCATCCTCGACGTCCTCGGCATCAAGCTGACCGCCGAACGCGTACCAGACGACAGTGGCCATACCAATGAGAGCGGTGAGGATGCAACCGGCCATCGCTCCGATACCCTTCGAGTGCCAGCCGTTGTTCTGGGGGAACGGACCGACGACCTCGCCCTTGAGGTCCGTGGTGCTGTTCTTGCCGACGGCGTTCTGTTTCCATGAGAGTGGTCACATCAATGGCCGTTCTCATGATTAGAAGGCATGGAGAGAACGTACACCGGTGTAAGGAATGCCCTGGGCGGAGCACTGGTCGAGCATGTACTGGGGAACGGTGAGCTCCTCCTGCGACTCGATGGGCGCCTCGATGAAGACGACAGCCAATCCAGCCTCGAGATGCTGCAGACCAAGATACATATCAGCAAACAGCACTCATACGAAAGGTTCAAAATGTGCTGACCCATTCGATGTGGCAGTGGACTGTACAAGCATCAACCTCGTCAGCAAGAACACCACATCAGCAGAGAGCCGACGATGAGGACTCACAGATCCAGGTTCCTGGGTTATCAGCGACGAAACGAACGTTGACAGCACCACCAGCGGGGACGATGATGGTATCACGACGCATGGGGTTGGCCTGACCCTCAGTGTGAGGAGGGTTGAGCTCCGTGTCGTTGGACGAGACGTCCATCGCGAGGCGGACGATCTGGTACTTGTGACCGTGGAGATGGACTGACCAAGGTGCACCCAGCAATCAGTGCTCTGTGTCACCTTTATAAATGAAAGAAGATGGAACGCACAAGGGTGACCGTTGGCGTCCCAGTTGATGATCTGGAGGTCGACGACCTCGTTCTTCTCAAGGACGTAGGCGTGGGTCTGCTGCCCGTACACCGCAGGGTTGAGGGAATCGTTGCCCATCGAGAGCTGAGTGAAGAGCGAGGGAACCTCAGGCATGGTGTAGGTGATGTTGTTGAACGCCGCGCGGTTCACGCCGTCGGTCTGCGTAGGCACACGTACGTTGGTTCGAGCGGGTCAGCATGGGAGCAAATGGAGGAACAAAGGGGCTGAGGGGTAGGCTTACGAAAGTGTCGAAGTAGACACCGAGCTCAATGAACTTGGTGGCCTCCATCTGGGGCTCGACGATGCTGGGGACGAGGAGCTCGTCGTGGGTCATGTCGAGAGTGTCCCTGATCTCCTCCTCGGCGGTGGGAGCGCTGGCGTCGTAAACGATGTTGGCGGTGTAGTCTTCAAAAAAAGATGAATCAGAAGCTGATGAAGGATACTGTCGGGGATTCCAATCACTTACTGAGCTGCAACTCGGGGCCGAACGAATCGAACCTGAAAGCAAAGACGATGTCGTGTCAGCACTCGCTCCCACCGCCATCTGCACCACACGGGACGCAACGGTGATGAAAAAACAGCAAGTCACTAACATGGTGTAGTCAAAGTTGGCGTGGAGGAGGAAGTTGGAGCTCGTGTCGTTGCGCGCGGTGACGAGGACCGAGTAACGCTGGGCGACGGAGAGCGTGACGTGGTCGACGGGATACTCCTCGACGTCAGTCTACAGAAGTGAGGGAGAGGAATCAGCAAGAGCGCATCAGGGGAAAGGTTGAAGAGAGCAGACTGACGCCATCAGCCTCGATGATGCGCATGTCGTGGCCATCGAGCCAGACGAAGAACTACGGAAGAGACCGGCCGCATCAGCTTCTTATCGAACATATTGCTCCTGAAGGGAATCAATCTTACCATAGCAAAAGCACTCTGGTTGATGATACGGAGACGGTACGTCTTTCCAGGCGTGAAGGGGATCGTAGCGTTCTCGTTGAATCCGGGAAGGTCTGGTCGTCTCGCACGCACAGTCCCGTCAGCAACCGCTCCAGCTCAGCACACATTCTTCACGAAGACTCACAAGTGCCGTTCTGAGCGACGTAAATCAAAGCGTGTTCTGCACGTTCGTTGTTGTTAGTGTGGTTCTCAACGGAACGGGGCGAAACGGAGGGCTCACCAGGGACGGGCTCAGCACCAGTGGGGTTGTAGACGTTCATGAACTGCTTGATGAGGGTCGCGTGCTGGTCGCTATAGGATAAATGACGGTCAATGCGATAGACAAGGGGAGAAGGAAGAGGGCGGGGACGCACTGGTACCAGTCGGAAACGATGATGGTGTACTCGTCGTCGTACTGGTGCGTCTCGGTCGTGTTGTGGATGACGAAAGGAGCACGAAGACCGTCGACGTATTGCGACTATTCAATCAGAGCAGAATATGCATCAGAGTCCATGGCAAGGAGAGAGAAAGACATGGACCACGTACGCCGACGTGCGAGTGCCACCAGTAAGTGCCGACCTGGGTCGAGACGTCGATCTCGTAGGTCATCGATTCTCCGACTGGGATACCACACTGGGTGACACCAGGAGCACCGTCGTAGTACGACGTCTTGTTGAAGAACATGCCGTGGTGGTGGAGGGCCGTCGCTTCAGAGAGGCCGTTGGTCTGCGCAAGAGCCGACGGGTTAAAGGAGGGGGTCAAGTGGGAAGGAGGAAGGACATACGACGTGGATGCGGACAGTGTCGTTGACAGTCACATCGAGGGGTGGTGGTCTATCAGATAAAAAATATCACCGGTACGAGGAAAACGTGGGTCAGCCCAGGCCGCGCGTGATCTCTCCTCGCGCTCCCAAAATCTTCCCCCCCACGCGCTTCCAAACCGTACTCGACGAAACAGTTCGGAGTAGGTGAGAAATGTCTCTCCGGAGGTCCTCGGAGTGGAAGGGAAGGGTCACTCACGGCCAAGTTCCGTTGACACCGACGACGGTCCTCTCGAACAACCCATCCGGGTTGGCGGTCGTCTGAGTAATGTTGTACCACTTCTCGACGAGGGCCGCTTGGCCGACAGCAGCGAGCGCCGTAAGAGCGAAGATCGACTTCATCCCTGCTTGACACCGGTCGGAGTTGGGGGGTGAAAAGGAAAGAAGAGGAAGAGGAGGGGAGGGAAGGAAGGAAAAAAGGGCTCTAGCGGATCAGCTCGGAAGGGCGTGGGAAGGGGGGGAGGGAAATTTAAATCAGATAACTGGGCCAGAGCGTCCGTTGACGAGTTCAGCGCGAGTCGTTTTTGCTGAGCGAGCACCCAGGCCCCAGTCGCGCGGGCTGCAATCGCCCAGCGATAACGCCACGTATCGGCGCCGTTCCAGCGCTCGCCTGCTCGTTCCTTCCACCTCCTCCGGCTGATCCTCGAAATCCTGAGTTTTGTGGTGCTGTTGAGTGTTTTCTAAAGCGAACAGAAGTGGGCCTTTCAATCTTCCCAGGTGTCGCTCCCGACAATGCCAAGACCTCTGGGCGGCCTATTCCGGGCCCGGACCTCGAACCACACCAACCTCTGCTGGCCGGCCCTCCAGAATGCTACCAAACCCTTCTTATTGTTCTCGAGAAAATAATTTTGCCTATATTTACTGCTCCACTACAACAGACACGTGTACAAAGCTCGGAAGGTCCGAGGAACCGATGCTCTGGCGCACCCGCCCTCTTCCCTGGTCGTGGGACGGCATCGATTCAGGTCCAGGCTTTGTGGCCCTTTGATTTGCGCGCTTTAGAGGTGTTTCTGGAGAATTAGTGGCAACCCTGAGAGGCCACTGCGGCGGCGACCTCTGGCGGGAGTCGGCGTGAGCGATTATCGCGCAGAGTTGTTTTCCAAGGGGAGTTGTTTGTGTGATGTTTGGCAGGTGGAGGAGCATGGCGTTACAGAAGTCTGCTGTATGAATGGAACGACGCCCGAGCAGGTCAAACTAGAGCTCGTAGAACCGGGGAGGTTTCGGTCAAGTGGCGACCGATGGACCGCGCACCACGTTGCCTCGCTCGGTGTCGAAACGGCTCACAAAGTCACAACTCTCTACATTTCACGATCCTCTCCGGCATCCGTAGCTACCAATTGCAGTGCAATCCAGTCCACGAGTGCAACGAACCTCTGAGAAAAAATTTTGACTCGAAAACGGCTAAGGCGCCAAGGGCCGCTGAACGGGCAGGCTCGGGACGCGGTCGATTTTTATCTGATTGCCCCCCTCCCCCTCTGCCCCCCCCCCCCCCCCCCCCCCAAGAGAAGATTCAGGGGTGGCGGAACTTGGCCCCCCAAATCCCCCCCTTCGCCCCTCCTCCCCTCCGCCACCACCAGCAAGCGACGACGACGACGACGAACGAACGACGACGATGGCTCCCGCCCGTCTCGCCATGGCCCCAGCGCCTCCGCTCGCCGCCGCCCCCCGGGTCGCCATCGCCGCCTCGAGTCGCTCAGAGCCGCGCGCTCAGATCAAGACGTCCAAGGAGTGGATCATCCCGCCTCGTCCCAAGCCTGGCCGCAAGCCCGCCCAGGTCGAGCCAGAGTCGGCGAGGAACAGGGCGAGCCAGAAGGCGTTCAGGGAGCGCAAGGCCGAGCACCTCGCCAGTCTCGAGGAGGTGCGTTGCTCTCTCTGCCTTTGCGCTGGCCCGATTCCAGCGCGGCGCGCGCGCAAGAGAGCGAGCATGCGCGCCGGCTGGAGGAATGAAGGGTAGAGAAAGTTTCACCAAGTGCTGACACACAACTACACCTTGTTCGAACGAGCAGAAAGTGCGGGAACTCGAAAAGGGCGAGGGCGAGAAGAGTGTCTTCTTCCAGCAGCAGGCGCTCAAGGCCAAGGACGAGGCCGACGTGCTCCGCCGCGAGAACGACGCCCTCAAGCGCATCGTCACAGAGCTTAGAACAGAGCTCGACATCTACAGACAGCAGTCCACCACCGCCCACGCCTACCCGCTCGACAGCAAGCCCGCCAAGCGCGGCGCGCCTTCGCCGCCCTACGCTTCCTCCTCGACTTCGGCCGCGAGCGCGGCGCCGCCCGCGAGCAAGCGTCCTCGTCGACGAGGTCCAGCGTCCGCCAACGACGACGTCAGCTCGCCTCCCTCCTCGTCTCTCTCCCCGTCGTCCATCTTCCCACCACCGATCCTCGCCCCGATCGAACACTCGCACTCGACCCCTCCCGAAGCCGACGGCGACCCTGAATGTGGCAACTGCTCCGCCGACTCGTGCTTCTGCGCCGAAGTCGGGTACAAGATCAGGCACTCGACTCGGCCCCTCCCGCTCCCCGTCGCGCCTCAGGAGCCCATCGACATCAATTTCGGCGACTTGAACGCATCGCCGCAGGCTGCGCTGCCGTTGCGCCGTCCCAAGGGCACGTCGACCAAGCCCGTCGTTTGGGCCATCGAGCCGACCCCGGGAGCGGCGCCCATCGTGACCAAGCCTTCGCTCTGTAATGGCGACCCTGCCAGCTGTCCGGCATGCCAGGACGATCCGTAAGCTTTTCGTCCCTCCCTCGCTTTGTTTCTCCGCAGAGTTTTTATTGACACGTTGGCTCTCCTGTCAACGCAGATTCGGCAAAGCGTTCTGCAACGCCATCTCGGAATCCGTCTGCTCCAGCAACCCCTGCACCAACTGTCCTTCCCACTCCGCCCCTCCATCCACCACCACCACAAAAGACAACTACACCCCTTTTGCCGTCACCGGCCATTCGCTCGTCGATCCCGTCGACGACGACATGGGCCTCTTCGCCTCGCTCGCCGACATCCCGTGTTGCGGGAACCCTGAGCTTTGCGGTTCGCTCACGTGTGCGCCGGTCAAGGACGAGGGTCCCGAGATCCTTCCGCTTAGTGTTCCAACGGGAGTGAGAACAGTCGAGACCGTCCCGTGAGTCCTGCCCACTTGCGCTCTCGTTTTTCGCGATCCTAACGCTCTCGTTCGCTAGGTGCAATGTGGCGTGGCAAACTCTCAAGGTTCGTCCTGATTGGTTCCGCCACTCCATCACCCTTTTACTAACCTCCTTCTTCCTTCAACCCACCAGTCGCACCCCAACATCGCCTTCGCAGACCTGCAAATGCTCGCCGACGTCGTCGCCAAACGAACGCACTGCGACGGCCCCGTCCCCGCCGACCCCGGTTCCTCCCGCGCTGCTTCTCCTCCTTCTTCTGCATCTCCATTCGACCCGACGAGGTTGGTGCCGCTCGAGGTGTTGGTTTGTGCGTCTGATGCGGGACCTAGGAGGAGGTTGACGGTTGAGAGAGGCGCGGTGGATGAGGCGCTGGCGTTGTTGGATAGGGGGGTTGGAAGAGGTGCGGAGAGGCTGTAGATCGTCGGAGGTGGGGGCTTTTCGTTCGTTCGTGCTTGAGTTGAGTTGAGGTGGTTTTGTGCATAACTTGGTTGTAGAACCCTTGTTCTTTTACTTTTTGCCCACCCTCGCTGTACACCCCCTTGATATTACAACCAGGTTTTCCTTTTCTTCGCTTTGTTCATGAGTCGGGAAGAAAGGACACTGCAACTGTCAAACTCCTCGATCAGAGAGAGCTTTTGGAGCGAAGATGATGCCACAGGTCGCTGGGCATCGGAAAGATCGCAGGAGGGGCAAGAGGAGACGTTGGTCGATGAGCCCACTTCAGGGACGTAGGGTGAAGGAACGGGAGCGTTTTGTAGATCTCTCTTTTGTTGGAGTGTAGGAAAACCAGGAGCCATTCCTAAGGGGATCTTGTCGCAGGCTCAAAGAGTTGCCTACAGTGGTTGGCTTGAAGCGAGGTTGATCCATCGTGCCACACTACGCCTTACAAAAACGCTCTTTGCTTTTCTTTGAGCTCAGAAAGCAAGGTCCAGGTTGCCTAGCCCAAAGACTCGTTAGCTGAAGCTCCTCATTGTCGATGGTTCCTTCTTGGAGAGGACGATCAGCTCATGCAGCGAGGATGGGCTCAGGAACTGACAACCAGGCACGTGTGCTTGGGACTCGGCCACGCAAGGCACTTTCTCGCGTTGTTTGCACCTAAGTACCAGATATATGAACTGTATCGCTCTTTAAAAACTAGGGAGAGGGAAAGTCTCGCACTGACGTGACTGTGTTTGCGGATACTGCCGCAAGGCCAGCCATCCCCTGCAGCCGGCGCCCGCGCTGGGGCGTCGCTTCATTTGCATAGACTGAGCTTTTAATCAACCTACCAAAATTGAAAGAGGCCTGTCACAAGACTCTGCAACTGCTCCTTCCAAAAGGTCGAGAAGCCGAATGCCGTCCCAAGCACTGTCCCTGCCAGGCTCTAGGAACTCGCGTAGCTGCCTGATCCGTCGCGGCTTTGGTCTTCATCTGGGCGCAGAGGCAGTTTTGTACGTCGAGGACGGTGCCCAACTCGCCATTTCTCTCAGTCTCTTTCTCTCCTCACTTCACGCTCAGTTGCAATCGTTCAGCACCCGCTCCGCTCCTTTCTTTACCGTGAACTCGACTTGAAGACCAATGGCGGACGCAGACGCTGATGTGGCAGGAACGCTCGCGCCTCAGCGAGTGGCTATCGGGCTTCTGGGTTCGTCTGAAGGACCGCTACGATGGTGATTGACCTCTTTCCTAACAATGAATTCTTCTCTACAGGCCCTCAAGTCATAGCTTATGACCTCCAGTTCACATTGATGGGGTTGAGCATCGCCGCCATCTACCACTACTACTGGCGACACGGTCACCTCGTCAAAGATACTCTCGGAATCAAGATCCTCGCTGGATCAGTCATCTTCCTCAACTTCCTCTACGCCATCACTTGCGTTCAAGCGACCTTCTTCATCACGACGCATCAGAGTCGGGATTACTATGGGCTGCTTTCGGAGACTTGGCCTCAGTGTCTCCAGCCCTTGTTGGATGGGATGGTGGGGTTCTTGGTTCAAGGATGGTTTGCGAGAAGGACAGCCAAGGTATGCGGGTCTTTGTGTTGAGGGTGGGAGAGGTAGGACGAGTGAGGTGCTGACTTCATGCGCGCGAGCAGCTGTTTAAGAGGAAGCTGTGGACTTGGTTGTACCTCGTCGTGATCGGGTTTGTGATGGTTGTGTGCCTTGGTGGTAAGCCTGTTTGCACTCGTGAGCGAACGGGTCTAACCGAGTTGCTATTACGTCCCTCCCTCTTTCAGGTGCTATCGGCGTCACTGTCACTTCGTTCAATCTCCTGTAAGTCGAACCATCAGCCCGTGTCCTCCCCTACAGAAAAGAGCTGAGGCACTGAGACTTAATCTTCCTGAAGTGAGAAAGGCTACTACGATGGCCTCAACCTGATGTTTGCTGCGACGGGAGGGCTCTGGCTTTGGGGCAGCGCGGTTGTGGACGTGACGAACACGGTTAGTGATGCTGCTGCTGTTCTCATTGGCTAGTGAGCGAAGTAACTGACTTCTGATTCAAATTGATAGGCCACTCTCTGTTATCTCCTCCAGTCACGCGTGCAGGGCTTCAATGAGCGGACCGATGGCGTCCTCCGGAAACTCATCCGTCTTGCGATCGAAACCGGCAGCTATGTGAGTCTAGTGGGAGTTGACCCATTTAGGTACCAGTTTAGCTGACTTATAAGATGTCAAGACTGCCTTTGTTGCCGTGCTGGGTGGTGCGTCCTCGTCAGCGTCCCGAATTTTCTGAGCTTTACTAACACGTGTCTTGTCTCTTCAGCTATATTCTCCGACGCGTTAGACGGTAGCTCATGGAAGCAAGCAAACATCAATTATATTTGTTGGATGTAAGTGATCATTCCTGAGTCATGGCTCGGAATCGTGCTGATGTCAATTATTACCAACCAGTTCTCTTCCGAGCCTCTACACCCTCTCCTTGTTCACCACCCTTTCTTCGCGTGATCGCCTCACCACTGTACGTTCTCCTCTGCTCATGATGGAATCACATCTCTTACCCTGGACTTCACGAGCAGGAACTCCACGCCCCACCCGCCTTCAAAAACCCCGTCAACATGCCGTCGAGTTTCCTCACCGGGAACTCGAACCCTCTCAGCCGGTCTTACAACGTCGATGTCGTTCCGGTCCTCCAGCACCCTCCTTCACCATCTCACCATATCAGCATTCCGATACAGTCGGGGGCGCAGCAGGACAAGGGAAAAGAAGAGGGCCAGCAGGTCGAGGCGGACCGTCGGAGCGAGCACTCGGACTCGTCGAGACGTGCCTGAGAATCCCTTCGTAGTCGGCTATTTCTATCCTTGTAGAAATTTTTTTTTCCTCCATGTATGAATAGCAATGCACGAGGGGTGTGACTGGCCGAAAGATGTTCTTTGGAGCTCGTTGTGTGCTCAATCGGTCCAGTCTCGAACGAGTGACGCGAGCTCATCTCGCTTTCTGCCGCAAACCCAGAATTCGCCGCTCCCATTCACCACAGCAGAATATTCTGTGTCCGTTCTTATCCACTGGTCTTCTGTCCCGAGAGAGGCGCGGGAGAAGAGGGAGGCAATGCACGGCGGAGTGCGGGTTGGGAGGGGCGGTGGAGAGGATGCGAAGGAGAGAGACAGAGGAGTGATCTTGTGAGGAAATGTTATGTTTTGTTTCCTTTCTAGCATTCTACTTTCACCCGCATTTGACTCCCGTTTTCTTTCTTTGGTGGCCCAGAGCAGTCGCCCACAGATCAAGCGTGACGTGGTTGCCACATCCCAGCCCGGGTGGTATCCCCTCGGACGGCGGAATCTGGCTCACCAGCTGTAGGTCTAGGTCCAGATTTGTGACGCTCCAGTTTTGAACAGAGGAAAAGACGTGAACAGCTTTGAGATCACGAGGCTCCATCGCACCGACTCGGCACACCCGTCGGAGTGCGAAGCTGCCCAACGTGTTCCTACTGAGGCATTGTGCTCTCCGAGAAGGGGGGCGAAGGAGTAAGATTATCTCCAAGGCTACTGTAGAGTACTGGTCATCTCTACTCCGAATAGAAAAGCGAACAAGAACGCGATCACCGCCGCACGGCCGCCCGTTCGGACTCGGAACCGAAGACAGTCCCGGGAGGGGGTTGGCGCGCTAAACTCGCCACTGCCTGACGGAACAATCCGCCACATACATAGAGGAGCAGCGATAAGCTTTTCTGTCTGGTGATCAGCAGGTGGGGTGCATACGTAAGAGCTATGGTGAGACTTGGACGAAAGCGGGAGGGCGCGCGTACGCCCGAGCGGTCGAGCGCGTGGGACGAAAGCGTGCATGTGCGGGGGCCCGGAAGAGCTGTTTCGGGTTCGTGGCACGTTTTTTTGCACCGCTGGCATAGGAGCTGCGTTTCGACAGGAGACACCTGTAAGAGCTCGTGAGGACACGTGTAGGTGTGTGCCGGCAGGTTGAAAGGGGGCAACGTGGCAGGGAAGGGAGGCAGAGAGAGGAGGTGACGAGTGGAACCCACAAGAATAGGCCCCAAGGCTTGGACGAGGAACTTTTTAGTGCGAGTTCGGCCTGGTCGGCGCACTCTCAGTCACCACCCGCTGCCCTGGGCTCGCCCGCGCGCGCGCCCGAATTCGTCGCCAAAATTGAACGCCCCGCTTGGCCTCCTCCCCTCACCTGGCCCGCTCCCCGATAGAAAACTCACTACATCTAGTTGTGGGATCACTTCTCACTCGGCGTAGGCCACCGTCACCCCCTCAGGCCTTGTGCCGCCCCCCTCCTCCCCTCCTCCTCCCCTCTCTCGTCGTCCATCCGCCACCCGCGCAAATCCCCCCCCTCCTCGGTTCCCCTCGTCGCGCGAACGACACGATGGCCGCGTCCGGGTCGTCAGATGCTGGCAGAGATGGCGCTCCTGCCAGGAAGAAGAGAAAGGCTGGGCGAGGCGCCGTCGCTTGCCTCCAGTGCCGGTCAGTCGTCGCCGGGCCTTTGTTCGAGCGTGCGGTGGGTGGGGAGGATCACCATGGCTGACGCTGTCTTTCGTGACCATTCCCGCAGAGCTCGCAAGTTGTCTTGTGATCTGAAGGCACCTTGTTCGAGCTGTGTGGCCAAGGGCGAGGACGCCACCTGCTCCCTCACGAATCTCTTGTGGTAGTAAGCCCTCGCTCGTCGTACCTTCGCCTTGCTGCTCCCCGGGTCACGCGCGGGCGCTTCCTGCTCGGTCGTGCGTGCTGACCATGCCTCCCGTCCATCTGTAGCGACAACCCAGAGGACGCCCCAGCAGCCAAGCTCAAGGCCTCTGTCGACCGCCTCGAGTCGCTCGTGCTCAAGTTCCGCGCCGGCTCCTCGAACGGCAACCCCGCCTCGCCCCGGAGCAGTCCCTCCGCCAGCGCGCTCGGCTCCCCCTCCGCCTTCTCCCTCGCGAGCTCCCAGTCCCGCCAGTCCCTCAGCACAAAGGGCAAGGCCGTCGCACACGATGCAGAGATCCTGGGTCGCCTCCTGCTCGGACCTCTCGAGCTGGGTACGCAGATCGCGACCGCGGGCGTCGATGTTCGGGGCATGCTCTCGTCGGTGAGCTCTCATTCGGCTCGCGCCAACCCGCTCTTACGGTACCGATCCTGATCCCAACTATCTTGTCACAGCTCCAGTTCTCAGACAAGCCTTCGACCGAGCCCCTCCCCCACCTCGCCGAGCCTTCCTCCGTCTACTCGCGGCCGTCGCCCGAAACCTTCAACCACGTCTTGCAGATCATGCCCACGCAAGCGCAGGCCTCCCTCGCGATCCAGCACTACTTCTCCAGTGTAGATCGCTTCCGAATCCTCAACCAGCGTCGGTTCCTCGACAAGTGCGACGTGTTTTGGAGGACCGGCGCGGTGAGCGACCCGCACTGGCTCGCCGTGTTCCTCGCCGTCACAGGCGCCGGGCTGCTCGTCACGCCTGACGGGGTCGCCGAAAAGGGTCAAATGCCATCAGGAGAAGGCAAGGGCTTGTTGGCTAGGAGCTGGATTGATGGCGCGCTACAGGCGTTGTTTTCTGGAGGTCAGTGCGCGCTTCTTTTGTCGGACGTACCGAGAACTGAGATCTCGTTTTCACCGCCCCCCGCAGAGTTCCTCAAGTCGCCTTCGCTCGACTCGATTAGAGCTGTCGTCGTGCTCAACCAGTTCTGGAGCACCTGGCAAGGAGGGAAGCACTTGCAGGCGAGCGTCAACTTCAACACCGCCGTCATCGCCGCTGCTTGGGAACTCGAGCTTGTACGCCGCGCCGCGCGAAACTCCTTCTTTTCACGTGAGATGCGGTGGCTAATCATCGTTTTTCTCTTGCCCTTAGCACGTCGACCCTGATGAGTTGGACCTTGAGTTCACCCCTTTCGACGCTGAGGACCGAAGACGGCTCTTCTGGGCTTTGTTCACGCAGGACACGTAAGCGCGCTTGTTATTTCCCTACCGCTCCGACGCCACATCTGACCGCTTCTGGTCTCACAGCCTCGCCCGCACCTTCCTCGGAAAGACGTACGCCCCCCTCGACGTCTCGACCATCTCCACGCGGTTGCCCTCCCAGCTCCCCGACAGCGCCTTCACCGCCACGGGCGACTTCGAGTTCTCCTTCTCCCCCGCACCCGGCCCCAACGTCCTCCTCCCCATGATCGCTCTTCACGCCATCTCCACCATGCACGCCAAGATTTCTCAGGCGCTCGGTCGCTCGCGTCGTCCGTCCCCAGCTGAGGTCCAGGCGCTCCATCGCGAGCTCGAGGGACTCGAGTCGGCCCATGCGTCGACGTTGCAACCTTCGGGGCTCTTTGGTGAGTCGCCGGAGGAGCCGAGTCTCAAGTTGATGGCTAGGGCTTTGTTGTCGCTGGCGCATGTGAGGCTGTCGAGGAGCTGTTACGGCGTGGGGACGCAGGAGAGTGAGCAGACGGCGTGGCACCGCGCGGTGTGCGCCGCGCATTGCAGTGAGTTTGCTTGCGTGTCTCAAAGTTGGGTAGAGACATGTTCCTGACTGTGGCCTGCTTGCTTGTTTGCAGACAGTTTGCTTGGCGCGTTCGACCACATGCATGGCTGTAGCTTGGCCACGCAATTCGTCGTCGCGGTCGCGGTCTCTCAAGCGGCCATCACTTTGGCGGTAGACCTCTTCAGTTCGTCCATCTTCCTTGCTCTTCGCATTCCCAGCTTCGAAGCTCATCGTCATTCTTTCGCAGACTCGGCCGGCTCACAGGAAACGATGGAGATGCGCACTCGTTTGACCGCTCTCGCCGTCAGCTTCGAGACCGTCTCTTGGCCCTCGGACCTCACACGCGTCTTCTCTCGAGCTGGCATCATCCTCCGCCACGTCGTCGTTCGAATCGATCAGCTCAAGCCTTCGGGTGTCGCTGTTCCCGCTGCTCCCTACTTTGGTGGAGGCCACAGTCGCTCCGCGAGCGGATCAAGCAGCAGCTTCGACGCGAGTTTCGTCGACACGCCGCCGAACTTTTTCCTTCCGGTCGCCTCGAACGTGAGTCGTTCTCTCCTTCTATTGTGATCTACCAAAGCTTACCTATTGCTCTGCAGGCACAACGTCGTACGTCGGACCAAGCGAGCCTCGACACGTACATCTCGCCTGGCCCTTCCGACCTGTCGTTCAACACGCCCTTTGGCGACTCGTTTGGCGACACGTTCCCCGCCGAGAACGGGTACTACCCCAACCTCCTGTCGGGCGGCGACTTTGGAAGCCCAGCGCTTCCGTACCAGCAGCCGTCGAACCTCAAGTTGAACCTGTTCGACGCGATTCCCGACGCGGCGTGTCCGCTCCTCAAGCCCTGGCTGGCTCATCAACACGGCGCGAGTGATTGGGGGTTCGCGACGCCTGCGGCTCCGCTTCTTCAAGATCTTTTCGCTTAACCCCTTCCACCACTCTCGCTCTCGTCAAGGACGTCGACGTCGACGTCGTCTCTCTCTCGCGCCCGCGCGCACCACCCTCGTGTTTTGTTTATCCTTTTTTGTTTATTCCGGGGCGATTTATCAAGGACACTTTCAGGCGCGGCTACTCTACGGACATTCTACCATGGACCCTTTATGGCCAAGGACACTTTTATTCTGAACCACAGACACTTTGAAGGAAGGACACTTTTCAAGGACACTACCTGCATTCCTCTCAACCCCCAACTCTCATCACTTCATGATTAGATATACCCGGTTGAACATCCCCCTTTTTGACACCAAAAACCGAGGATTGCCAATCTACCCACAAAAAACTACTTAAACCCTTTTTATTCACCGTGTTGCGCGGACTTGCCGAGAGAGAGAGAGTGGTTGGGCCGTTGCGAAGCGGAGTTGGAACTCGAGGTCAACAAACCGCGCCTGCGGGCTTCGCGCGAGGGGGTTGACCTTGCTCCAACACCTCCTGCCTCGTCCCTCGTCGCAGGGCCAGGGATCCTTCGCTGGACAGGGGCACAAACTATAGAGAGAAATACACTCGAGCCAGCAGCAGGAGCACCCTGCATCAGCCCCGCCCTCAGCCTCACCCTCCGCCTCGCCCTCCCCACGCTTGAGCTCTCACTCACGCGACTGCCTCCGCCTCGGCCACCACGACCCAATGTCGCGCCAACCGCCGCCGTCGTCGTCGCTCAGCAGTTCGCTCAACAAAGCGATCGCGGAATTCGATCCGCTCACGACGACCAACAGTCCGATCGGCGACGAGCCTGCCCCAGCTCCCACCCCTGCTGCTGCTTCCCCTGGCCCGTCGACGCCGTCGGCCAACCTCTCGTTCAAACGACGGACGCCGTCCAGAGGGTCTGGGATTCGGACGGGCTTGCTTGGAGGGTTGTTGAAGGGGGATGAGGAGGAGGATAAAGTGCCTCAGCCAGCCGTGTTGCGACCTGACGCGCCGAAGAGGATCGAGATCCCCTCGGCTCACCAGTATCTTGGGGCTGGGGGGAGGCAGAGGGCCAGTTCGAGCGCGTTGGATAGCGAGTTTGGTGAAGATGAGGATGGGCAGGAGGGTGGGGAGGACGAGGGGTTGTTGACGCCTACTAGTCAGGCTGCTAGGAGGTGGCCGACGAGGGTGAGAGCGCCGAGTGGTGCGAGTAAGGGGACTGGGGCGGGGAGGATCTCGTTCAGTCAGGGTGGAGGGAGGTTTAGAGGGATTAGTGGGAAGTTTGATGATGCGACCAAGGGGGGATTGCTTTCGCCTGGTGGGAGGGGTGAGGGCGGAGGAGCGGTGTCGTTCGTCGCGCCGCCGACGCCACTCCCAACTATCCCTATTCTCGGTGAGTGGTTACTTGAGAGGAAGAGGGGAGGGAAGGAGTGCTGATGAGAAGAGTGGGGGCAGTGCTGTGTTTGGCCATGTTTGGAGAGTTCTTGTCCGCGTCGACGTCGTCGCCGTTCCTCTACTTTGTGCGTGATCTCCCTTGCCCGGGCACGACTCAAGGACGCTTCGCTCACCCTACTGAGTGTGGCAGATGATCGAAGACTTTGGGGTTGGACAAGGTCCAGGAGGAGGTGGAGAGGCTGCTGTTGGATTCTGGTCGGGCATCGTTGGGTGCGTGCTCCTGCAGCGAGGACAACAACACGAAGCTGACGCCTGCCTCCCGCATTGCCTCTCACACAGATCCGTGTTCTTCCTCTCGCAATTCCTCACTTCATTGCTGTGCGTACACTTCTTCTCTTTTCCACCAGTCGCATTCATCGCTGACTCCACTCGATCAGTTGGGTCTCTGTGGCGGAGAAGCACGGTCGGAGGGCAGTGTTGTTCGCGTCGTTGCTCGGCAATGCGCTCTCCCTCGTCGCGTTCGGCACGTCAAAGAACCTTGGCACCGCTATCTGTGTGAGGTTGACTATGGGTCTGTTCAACGGTGAGTCGAGCCGGATTTTTGGCGCGTTGCGTTCGAACGCTGACGAGGTGTTGTGGAACCTAGGCGCGGTTGGAGTTGCTAGGAGTGCCGTGCAGAACATCACAGATTCTTCGAACGAGTCGTACGTTTGTTTGGTGACTCTGAGGGTTGTTGTTGAGCTTACTGAACTCGTGGGATGTTCAGGCGCGCTTTCACCTACATGGGCCTGGCGTGGGGTCTGGGAGGTATCGTCGGATCAGTCATCGGTGGACTCACCGAAAACCCAGTAAGCCCATATTTATGTCCATCGTATTTTGATGCTTTTGCTCACCTCCGCACTTCGAAAACCAGGTTCGCAACCACCCGTACTTCTTCGGCGACTCCGAACTCTTTACCGACTACCCTTACCTCCTCCCCTGCCTCATCTCCGGCTCCATCACTTTCACCGGCGCCATCCTCTCCCTCTTCCTCAGCGCCGACGGAGGACCTCGCGAAGGAGGCATCAAGCTCCCCACTGAGAAGGACGTCGGACGCGCTGCCTCGACTCTCTACTCCCTCTTCACCAAACTCAAAGCCCTCGTCCTCCGCCGCGAGACTCCCGCCATCGCTATTGGCACTCCTCCTCCCGAACCTGTCTCAATGCACCGCTCGGACAGTCAGCCTGTCCTCCCTAATCGCGAAGCGGCGGATCAGGACCGGGGGGAAAGGATGAGTGTCACAAGTGGGATGGGAAAACAGAACGCGTATGGAAGCGCATTCAACGGGTTTAATCCGTTGAATTCGAGAAGAGTCTCTAGAGGGACCAGTTACGGGTATGATAGGCCGAGGAGGAATACGGGGAGGAGCGTGTACAGGGCGATGTCGGTCGGGACGTCGACGAGGTATGCGCCGGATTATGAGGATTTGGAGCATGCCGAGTTGAACTTTGCTCAGAGGTGAGTGGCTTAACTCTTTTTGGGGGATGAGCTGTTGAGATGGAGCTTCTTTTCCGCAGGCTGCTGCTCGCCAACGAGCCTGCCGTCTTCTCGCTTTCGGAGCTCTGGGTCGCCAACGCAACTCGCAACGACGACGCAGCGAGCCAACTCGACTTCGATGAGAGCGTGTTCGAGCGTGAAGAGGATGAGGAGTCCCGAGTTGGGATGGACGTCGACGACGAGGAGTACCCCGACTTCGAGGGCTTTGGTACCGCCCCTCCCTCGATGGAGGACTTGCGAGGAGCAGCCAAGCGACAAGACGTCGAGCGTGGCCGTCTCGGAACTGGCGCGACCCCCGTTCGACCCTCCTCACCAACAATGTCGAGTCGACCTGGTTCTCCATCCCTCCGTCCGCCTCGTCCAGCAGGAGCCGACGCCCTTCGGTCCCCGAGCCGCGAACGCCCAGGCGACCGCGTCTTCTCCTACGGCCGTCCCACACCATTCCGTCGAGGGAGTGTCGCGTCCTCCATGCGCGGACCTGCGATCTTTGCCAACACGGGACTTGATCCCTCTTCTCTTGGTGGAGGAGCAGTAACTTACGTTCCTCCACCATCACCTGCTCCCGTAAAAGGCTCGGGAGGAGGGGGAGCGGAAACGCCCAACGAGAGTGCGTTCAACCCGATGGCGGCGATTCCCGAGACGAGGGCGCCGAGCATTATCGAGGTACCTGAGCCGGCGGAGGAGGAAGATGAGAAGGAATCGGAGTCGTTGATCAGGCAGTTACCGTTGGCTATGATTGCTCAGTATGCGTTGGTCGCGCTGCATGGGACGACTTGTGATCAGGTGTTTGTGTGAGTGGTTGATGTTTGGCTCTCGTTTGTTCAGGAATGCTTGTTGACTGGCTCTGAGGATGTAGGTCTTTCATCGTCACTCCAGTCGCTTCTGGTGGATTGGGACTCAAGGCAGCGAACTACGCCTTCCTGGTGTCCATCGTTCGTCGTTCTTCTTTCTCACTTCATGAGCACGAGCTTAACGCGATCCCACATCAGATGTTCCTCTTCCAGAGCTTGTGGCAGTTCAGGTTCTACCCATTCGTTTGTGCGCCTCGTGGACCTTTCAGTCACCTCGCCATGTTCGTCCTTCCTCCCCTCTAGACGCTAAGCAACGGAAGCTGATCAACACGTCATCATCAACAAGGTTCCGACTTGGACTCGCCCTCTACGTCCCGGTCTACGTGCTCTTCCCGGAACTCCGTGGCCTGCTGAAGGAGAACACCAACATTCCGGTCATGTTTGGCATGGTGGGTTTACAAACGAAGGCCTTGGTGGAAGGTTTGGGAGCTGACGTGTTTCTACAGATCCTCCTCTCTGCTCTGCGATACCTCGCCAGCACTTGTGCTTACACTGCGTGCGTTGATCGCTTTCTCGTTTCATGACTCTATTCGGCTTCCCTACTGACCACACCTTCGCGGCTGCAGTGTCATGGTGCTCATCAACGCCATGTCTCCGCCGCACCTCGTTCCCCTCGCCAACGGTCTCGCACAATCGGCCGTCTCCCTCGCTCGCTTCTTGGGTGAGGCTTTGTCTTCTGTTTTGCTTCTCGTGATCAGCATTGACCTGAGATGCCCACAGGTCCTCTCGCTGGCGGTACGATCTGGGCTGCGAGTATCGCCGATGGCCCAAACACGCACGCGTGGCCCTTCAACTACGCTGCTGGGTTCATCTTTGTCGCCGTGAGTTTAGTCTTGAATTTCTCTGGAGGTGACATGCTGACCCATTGCTTGGTGTGGACAGACCATCTGCGCGCTCGGCTTCATCCACTCGTTCCGAATTCGTTGATCTTAGTTTGTGGCGAAGCGTCTGGAGGGAGTCGCAAGAGGGTTTTTCTTAGTTGTCGACTGTTTTGTGTTCTCGTAATATGCTCGTAGTTCTATATTGTTACGCCTTTCTCTCTTGCGACGAAAGGGTGAGTTTGGATTCGGATTCGGCTGGTGCACAGCCTCAGGCTCGGGAAACTGTAGAACCGGCTCAGCGCGATCTACTGTCTGGCAGCCTGCACGTGAACCGCTCTCGCACTCTAAAATCACATCACTTTCCAGTCCTGAGATACTCACCGCTCTGGACAGCTTGACAAGCACGGCGTTCAGAACATAATCTTCTGGGAGGGCTACACCTGTTCGTCCCCATCCCTGCCGTGAAGAAGAACGGGCCGAGAAAGGTGCGCTCTCCCCTCTGTTTCCTTTGGTTTCAATCCTCAATCAAGTGTTTAACTTGGGCTGCTCTGATAGGTACAGCTTCAGGAGCGGTCCACGATGCACCTCGACGAGGACGAGTGGCTCGCGGGTATGCCCCCTCAATCATTCGTCCCGCGATGGCCAGCTAAGACATCCCGGCAGAAACCTTGCCTAAACAAGCTCCAGTACCTCGACCTCATCCACCAAGCGGACTATCAGCTCGCAGGCCCGCACGAATCGCCGCATCGGGAGGACCGTCGTCGCCATCGCATTCGAAAGGGGTCAAGCTCGTGCGTCCGGCACGAAAGCATGCAGCGGCGGGAGGAGCGTCAGTCAGGGCTGTGGCCGCTGGAAGAAAGCTTCCGAGAGAGGATAAGGAGAAGCAGGAGGATGTCGAGCAGAGGAGGAACGAGTGGCAGACGAGGGAGGCGACGCTGTGGAACTTGTGCGTACCTCTCGTTTGGACGGAGGTGGGAGGAACTCAGGGCTTACCTTACGAGACTTTCATGATTAGAACTACACATAAAACAGTCAAGGTGTCGCTCAAGACGATCAAACTCTCCCCGTCGACCCGCGAGCTCAACACCCCGCCGGCCCCCATCCTCGCCTCGCTCGAGGTCAACCTCAAGCTCGCGCCGTCCGCAAAACCCATCATCATCCAGCACCATCCAGAGGTCACGATCATTCCATGCTCCCGCCAGCCCGACGCATCCACCTTCACCGAATGCTCGACGTCCAAAGTCCTCTCCGTCGTCCTCCCGACCCACCTCCTCCAATTCCGACAGGCCACGACGCTCACCCTCGACCTCACGCTGTGGCTTCCGGGAGGAAGTTTCATCAAGAGAGTGCTCAAGATTGCGGAGAAGGGCAAGTTGGTGGAGGAAGGAGAGAAAGTCGCGAAGAACCTCGCCGGAGAAGAGGCGGTTGTGAGGTGGGAGATTGAGAGTAGTGCAGCGTGGGGGAGTTTAAAGGGGTGCTCACAGGCAGAAGCGAGATTCTTCATTGAGGTGGAGTTGAAGAAGGCAGAGAAAAGATTGCTGAAGTTTGTGTGCGAGGAGGTGAAGGTGTGTGTACTCGCGGCTGGCTTGTGGATGTGGAAGGACGCTGACGTGTCGGAGTATTGGTAGGAGGCGATCGAGAGCTTCAAGTCGCCAACTCCTCAGTACTGCTCGCCCAACTTTACACCGCTATCATTCACTCCAACTCCACTTTCTCGCGGCTCTACCCCTACCGCCGGCGCTCGTCGACGAACGCATCGCGTCCCGCCGCCCATTGCCTGGGTGACCGCGTCGACTGTGACCCCCGACTCGCCATCGTCGTACTCTCGCACAGCTTCACCATCACCATCACCTGCGCCTGCTCCTTCGACCATCAGTACCCGATTCAAGAGCGTTCCAAAATACGACATGCTCGAGATCACCGCTCTCGGCCGCTTCAAGTACGCCGGCGAAATCGACGCGCTGCCGACTACTCCGCATTGGGAGAACGAAGAAGAGATGAGAGAGTTAGTGCAAGAGGTCAAGGAGAGAATGGAGGTCAAGGTTAGAGAGAAGGAGTTGACGAAGATGAGCGAGGCCGAGATCAAAACGAGGCAGAAGGAGAGGAGGGAGGCGTTCATCAATGCGGACGCGTTTGAAGGGCGGGAGCCATTAGGTATGCTTCACGCTTGCGCTTTAATGTTTCGTATCGGAATGTGGCTTACTTGCTGTGATGTGAGCAGTCGTCTACCGCGACTTCTACGTTCTGCGCGAGCTCGTTCGCGCGCTTGGCCTCACCCAGTCCGACTACGACGAGATCACCACGACCAGATCCGAGGCGCCTCACCTCATCGAAGCCATGGCCGCCCTCACCATTCTAGAGAGTCGAATGGGATTGGCTGCAGTCGAGATCGGTAGACGGTGCGCTATGCTTCGTTCGAATTGGAGGTGCGAATGAGCTGACGTGGTTTGATGGCGCAGAGTACGGCTCATGGGCGACTGGGAATTGTTCGATGGATGCCCGAGCCCGGACCCGTGAGCCTGGTGGATCCAATTCGACTCTGGCTGGCCGCTTTGCTGATCGGTTATTTGCAGCTTTTCTACAAACTCGCCACCGTCTTGGAGTGCCATTGGAGAGTCAGTGCTGTGTGCGTTCTGCGGAGACGCGTCTTGCGACTTGCACGACCAAGGCAAGTGAACGAAGCTCAATCATTGTTTTTTCATACAAAAACTCTGATTCGCTCTCTTCGACATGAGCAGAGATCCTCTCGAAGAACCTTTCGTCAACGTCAAGCGCCAGCGTGAAGCCTTGCACCCCTTGTCACTTGTGTCTACCTTTTAAAGGGGTAAGCTCAGCAAGAATTACATTTTTCAAAGATTATAAATTAAATGGAACGGTTCAGGAACTCCCCGAATGGTCGGAAGAGGACACGAACTGTCTCGCTTCAACGGTGCGCGATGATCCGAACTGGCCGACCTGCTCCATCGCCAGGCTTCTTTCCAAGCCATGCAACGAGGTCTGTCAGATTTACCCTGTAGTATATGTTCACCCCTTGCTGAGTGTTTTGTTCAACAACCGGCAGGTCTGGGCTCAACGCCTCCGCCTCAATCTTCCACCACCCTCCATTCCTCCTCCTGTCGCTCCTCTCAAGCTCAAAGCGACCAAAGATAAAGCGGAACCTACACGAGCTGGGCTAGGATACGTACCCTGTGATCATCCAGGGTTTTACTGCGCTCCATGCACCAAGGGATGCGGGAAGCAGGGTCAGCTGTGCGCGAATCATTGCGAGTGTTACGCTTCGAGGACACACTGCGATCGGTTCTGTGGTTGTCCGAAATCTTGTGAGCTTCTTCAACTTGAGTCATTCCAAGAAATCCGAATTAATAGCTTGAATGGCAGGTGCGCGACGCTTCCGGGGCTGCAAGTGCTCAAATCGAGCCACGTGTCGTACCGACAAGTGTGCTTGCTGGGAGAAGGGGCGTCAGTGCGACCCTGAGCTGTGCCACCAAACAGAAGGTTAAAGACGCATCCAGGGATCTATGTGACATGTCTTGCTGATTGAAAACGGTTTGGCAGAGAACTCGTGTCTCAACAACCAGCTCTACACGGCCGAGTCGCAGCCGCTTCTTCTTGGCCAGTCGAAACAGGCCCGAGCTGGCTTCGGGTGAGTCAGATCTTTACTCTTCCTGAACTAAAAGTGGAGCTGAGTTCCCCTATGCTTAGGGTGTTTGCTGGTGCTCCCTTCAAGAAGGACGAGTTGATCGGTGTTTACGGGGGAGAGCTGCTGAGTGTCGACTCTCCGAGGGGTGGAATTAACGAGTCGGTCGCCATTTTAGAGCTGGCTTGAATTTCTGGTTCTGACCAATTCTCGCCTCCTAGAACTTTTGCCAGGGCGAGGAACCACGTCGTACGTCATCCAGTGGAGTGGCACAACGCGAAGGTGGCGCCGTCAACACTGACTTGTTGAGCCCAGTCTTACGCTTTCGACATCACGAACAACGGAGAGCGTAGCGTGGACTCAATCTTCATGGGAAACCATATACGTTATATCAACACGGCGATGGAGTCGAAACAGAACTGTTCTGCTTGGCGTAAGTAAAGTCTAGCTTTGATTCCGAAGCCGTGCTGATGGGAACACCACGTGATGCAGCGACCTACTTTACCGGAACGGAACAGATGGCAGTCTGTAAGCTCCGACTTTAACTCCGACAGAGAACTTGCGCTCACCGTCGACTCTTTCTTGACACGTGTGCAGACGCGAAGCGCCAGATCGGAGTCGGCGAGGAGCTCTACCTCTCTTACGGAGAGAACTACACCTGGGATGATGGCGAAGGAGGGACCATGAAAGAGAGCGAGCTGGGGTGCGGCGATTGCGGCGACGACGACGTTTGTTGTGCGGATTGTGCAAAGGCGAGAGGGAGGAAGAAGCGTAGGACGGAGTCGATGGTTTTTAAAGAGGAAAGTGATTGAATGGTGAAGATTGACCTCTGTGTATGGAGTAACTTTCGAGACGTCGAGAGTGCAGAGACAGAGAGTCAAGCCAGTGATAGACGGCGTGCGGCCAGTAACCCTGTGATGAGGATGCTCGGACAGAAACCAGTGCCAGTTGGCATGGGAGGAATGAAGCGCCGAAAGAAATCCATAAGTTTTGAGACCTTCTCGTATGTTGAGACACAAAGGCCGATGAGGCCCGTCCAGATAAGCGATAAGCGAGCAGTCGCAAAGGCCGAGCTCCTGACGGCCCACACGGAACTCCCCGGCCTGCCATTTTTGCTCCTCCCATGCACCCCTTCGCTTTTCGGCCTCATCTCCTGAGCTTCCAGAAACCACCATGGACGCCTCTGATTATCATTCTGTCATAACCGGTGCGTGTCCGGCGTTGCGTTCATGAGGAAGAGCTCCGCCTCACGGCTGCCTCGGAGACTTTTAGGAGATGAGATAAAGGAGCTGTTACAGCAAGGTTGGTGCTTGGCTGCAACTGGTTCAAGCGATCTCATATCTGGGCATTAAACCTTACATGCCACGTTCCAGTGGGCACAGCCAAGCAAGCACACGTCTCGCAGCTGAAGTACAAGTACCGGTATTCGCCGGACAAGCTTCGTCGTGGGTCTCAGCCGATCTCATTCAACCATTGGCGGCGAGATCTGAGAGCAAGTGAGGATAGCATCAGTGCCGCAGAGGTATGTAGACACGTATGGCGAAGCAGAGCCGGAGTTGATAGGTGAAGGCAACGTGAGTGATTGCTGTTTCTCGGGGTGCGGACACAGTTCGCTGACCTTTAGAAGATCCATAGTTCTCCATGGTGTACAAGGTAAGTTTACCTCCAAAATCACGCCTTCGGGTCCCTTACTTACTGACCTTGTCATCGCTCACGTGTCCCAGCTGACGCCTCACGACGGTCACACTCCGCCCTTAGCGCTCAAGCTCTTCTCCAAAGTCCCACCACTTCCCACCACTCCATCAGCACCCAGAAACGGCAAAATCACCTCGGCGTACAAGCTGCGTCTTAGGACTTACGAGCGAGGCGTGCAAGCGCACGACGAAGCGATGAAGCTCATCAAAGCAGTGTTTGGCGTTGTGGGCGCTGAAAGGCCGCCCCCACGTCCTCCAGTACGTGGACTCGAACGTCGAGCCAGAAAAAGGACGACTCTACCTCATCACAGAGTACTTCGAGTTTGAGCTGTTCGACATCGTACGCTACCTCCAGCAACACGTGTCACCTCCTCGACCTCTCTCGCCGGGGTTTATGCAGCAGGCTCTCTTCCAACTTCTTTCTGGAGCTGCTTCTATCCATTGGATGAACCTCGTGCACTGCGACATCAAGCCTGGGAACGTCTTCATCCGTTTCCACCCGACCCACCATTCCAGTGATCAAGGATTCGAGTTGGCGATCGGAGATTTCGGGATGGTGCAGATAGCAGGCGAAACGATTGCGGACCCAATGGGAACGCATTATGCTATGGCTCCGGAGGCATTTGTGCGACGTGGGAGAGCCGACGGGGCGAGGGATCTGTGGGCCGTCGGGGCGACTTGGATCCAGTTGAGTTACCCGATGTTGCGTGTTGAGGTGGGCACAACGCTGACTGTTGCGCTATCTTCAAGACTTGTCACAGCGGGCTATTCGAGAGGCATGAACGAGTTGGCTCCCAGGCACGACGACGACTTGATCGCGTGGATGGCGAACCTGCATCGCGCTTTCGTGAGTCGAGCATGTGCTCTAACCTGTATTCCAACAAAAAAGAGGAGGGACTGAGCTTCTGTTGAGGACAGGAGGCTGGACCAGGCAACATATTCCTGCCGCATGATCCAGCTGGCTTGCACGCATTGGCGGAACCGGACTCCCACGTAATTCCCTGGCAACCAAGGGAACTCCACGGTACGTTCCTTTCCTTTAGTCTAAGTAGAGCACAATGAGATAATCTAGGGCTCTGGTCCTTTCTAGGACCATCTGTACTCCACCTGATACACAAACTGATGAGCATCGCTCCTGAAGCTCGTGGGACCGCTGAGGATGCGAAGGGGGACGTCTACTTCAGGACCGGTAAGTCGAAGCGCATGACAGACTAAGGAGTAAAAATGAGATACTAACTCTCTCTTCTGACAGTACCTGGGTTTCCATCGCACGCTCATTCGCTTCATTCAGTAGCGAAGTATGAGCCTCAAGCTCGAGGACGTGCGGTTGATGGAGGGAGGTCGAGGGTGTTGACGATGAGGATAGCGTAATAGCTATGTAAAATCTTGTAAGGGGGGAAACTTATGTGGGACTGAGGCTTCGTAGACGAGGCAAGGCAGGCTTCGAAGAGGACGCAATGAAAAGCGCACGTGGACTTTTGTTCTCAATACCTCGGGAGTCTGTCCACAGATATACTCTTTGAAGTTGCTGCAAATGTCTGGAGTTAAGTTTTATCACTCGCTTGATACGTTGAATGTGAGCCACCCGAAGAACATGTCAAGTCAGAAGTCCGTGGCTTCCAGGTCGCCGCTGCTCGGAGCTTTCCTTTCGACCACACACTCTCCCACCCCGCCGTCAGCGCACTCCAGCGACCCATCACACCACACACCATCAAAAGTTATGGAAACTTATCCTCTCGCAACTCGCACGATCCGACTCGCGCTGTTCACGCAGCTGCAGAACGCCGCCGCTCTCCGGAAGTCTCTCGTCGAGGCGTCGACCCTCCCCGACGACGAAGCTGGAAACGCAGCGAGGAAGGCCGTCGAGTTTACTTTCATTGACGCTTCCATGGTGCGTTGCTGTGTCGTCCTTTGCCGGAAGACGGGGCGAGAACGCTGACGGAAGGTGCGCGCGACCAGATCACGTCGCGGTTGCACGCTCTCACGGCGGTGCACCAAGCGCTGGTGGCTGAAGCAGAGGGAGAAATGAAGACCAAGACGGTTCAATCGGAGGTGCTGTGGGAGCTGGAGCCTGGAACGAATGTGCGTCGCTCCTCTGCTTGCTCCTGCTCTTGACGACTAAAGCCCGACCGGCTCGCAATCCGTGCCAACAGATCGCAGAGTCGCTCAAGCACTTTGGCTTGTCGCCATCGACTACATCACTACTTCTCGTTCATTTCGCACCGCCTGCGAGCGAGGGAGGGGAGGGTGACGAGGAGGTGTTTGAAGCGATGGCGAAGGTGGTGGAGGGGACTTTGAGCTCGCTGGACCTCCTTGGGAACTTGCCGGAGGGTGGGACCAGCTACAAAAGTCTCAGAAAGGTGCGTTCTTCCTGCTGGTATGAATGGAGCCCTGGGGAACGACAAGAGCTGACATGCGGGGATCGTCCCCGAGGTCGACAGACGTACAAGCTCAATCAGGAGGCAGTGATGAAGGACGTCAAGGGCGACAAGGAGGGGGAGGTGGTGGATACGCTTTGTGTCAGTGCTGTGGCGCTCAAGGCTGCCAACTGAGTGTCGGCGGTGGCGGAAGATGCTGGTGTACTTGTGATAGTGAGATGGTCTCCTCGGCTCGCTGATGGTGGCAGAACGAGATCGCTAACGTTCTGAAAAGATAGATTTGACCTCTTGTTGTAACTCCACACATCTTTCAAGAGCATTCTCGTCACGAGAGAAGCCACGTCAGCGCTCACAGCCTCGCCCTCCACTTTCTGCGTCCACTTTTTAGGGGAGACCAAACGGACGAAACTTCTTTGCTTCCCACCATCACATCAAAACTTGCACCACTTTTCTTCGGATCAATATGGATTCTTCACAGTTCAACGAGAAGCTCGAAGACCTCGCGACGCTGCTCGAATCGCTCACCACCGTCGACCAGAAGCTCGCCGCCTCGAAACCAATCCTCGCCACCCTCCTAGCGCCAGGTCCACTCAACATTGTGCAACTTTCGGCTTCGGAACTGAACACGACCTTAGAGCGAGAGAAGCGCGACAGGGAACAGGCCGAGCGCGTCTTTAGGCTTCTCAACAAGCATGGGATCGCCGAGCAGGTCGTTGGCGGGATGAGCTTGCCCTCGACGGGCAGGGTTCCGGCAAGCTTTGAGCGACTTCCTTGTGCGAACGTGAAGCCGGCGGAGGAGTTCTGGTGCAAGAAGGAGGGTGTGAAGAGGTGTAGTGCTTGTTGTTTGGTCTCGTACTGCTCTAAGGTATGTTTTGGACGAAAAGCTGTGGGGGGCGCAGGCTGATATAGTTCCCGTGACAGGAGTGTCAGATGAAGCACTGGAAGACTCACAAGAAAGGTTAAGAGCTTCTTTAATTCATAGGCGATGCTCAAAGGTGATGTTGACCTGCTAAGCTGTCTTAGATTGTCAGGACGACTTGCGAAAGGATACGTGGAAACCATGCTGGGTCAAGGAAGATCGCCCTCCCGCATTCGTCGACATGGAGACCACGACGGGGTGGCAGATTCACCAAGATTTTGGCCTTTCGCAGCACCTGTACGCCGAACCGCAATCGTTTGTTGTTCTCGAGACGTGCGACGTGGCTCACTTGGTGTTCGTAGGTGGGGCAACATTCCAGCCATGGACATTCTCAACCTTCCAAAAAACGAAAGTTTGAGTTGCAGTAAAGACCTGAGCTTGGCTTTTGTCGGTCCGTCACCTATGTTTTTCTTTAGAGCTTGGGTTTCGCTGACGAAAAGTGGTCACAGCCTCTGGCGACTTGCGAAACCTTGTCACAACCATCAACGCCCTCCCCGCCGACTTCAACAAAAAGATTACCATTGTTTTGAACGATTTCAGCCCCGTCATCACTTCGCGCAACCTCGCTCTCCTCCTCCTGCTCGGCAAGACGCCCAACGCCAAGGACGCCGCCGAGTCGGCTCTTCACGTCTGGTACTCGGCCTTCAACACCGAAAAGTCGCAGCTGGGTGCTATTGAGCTCCTCTCCAAGTTCATCATGGAGGATTGCTCTTGCTCCGCGAGTGTGACGGGATCCACCAGCGTGGGCGCGAGTTCCCGACTGATTGCAAATCTCCCGGCGTCGGTCCTGAGATACATCACTTCTTTGATGGGCTCATCCAGCAACTACAAACTAGCGGACGCTAGCAACGAGTTCAGTCGCATCATGTGAGTGAATATAAATTGTAAGCTTCCGTCGAGGTAGACTGGTTGACGTGTTCTGTCGCACCGGCTGGTTCAGGCTCGCTCCAAGCCGCGTCGACTACCGTGACCGCTCCCTCGCCCCCCTCAAGCCCTCCCATCGCCTGTCTATCTTCGACTTCCGCAGGTTCGGCCTGGTGCTTCCATTCGGAGCCCTGAACGCGCACTTCAACATTCCGAACCGCTTTTTGTTTTCTCCCACCGGCGAGTGGTTGCTGAATGACTCGGCTTCCCCGCTCGAAGCTTGGAAGTGAGTTCATTCATTTGAAGTATCCTTCGCAGATAACCGTGACTTACATCTGGCCGCTAGCATCGACTCCGTCCTCAAGGCCGGTGCCTCGCACGGCGCGACCGAAGAAGACCTCTTCGGCTCGCTCTACTTCTTCCTCTCCGACGAGCTCAAGGAGTTCCACCGCCGCCTCAACCGCTTCAAGATCGACATCCACCTCTTTAACGAAGACGCCGGCGACCTCGCGACCAAGATCAAGGCCAAATCGTACGGCGAACTACCACGTGGCACCACCTTTGACCGCATCGAGGTCTCCAACATCGTCGACTCGAACTACCTTGGTTTTCAGCAAGTCTTGAAGAAGTTTGAAGGAATGTTGAAGACGGAGAACTCGCATGCGACGCTCCTCGCGTCGTCGCTCAACTGGCCGGCGGAGCAGCCTGATGCGGAGCCTTCGGGGGCGGGCGAGAGGACGGTCACCGAGCTGATGAGAAAGTTGATCACGAGCAAGAGGGTGCGTTTGATTAACGCACGAAGAACTCCACGGGACAGTTGTTCTGACCTTATGGCGACTCAGGCGCCTCTTCTTCCTCGAGCCTCGAAGTACGATCCGCAGATGATGGCGATAATGCAAAACCTCTCGACTGTGTACAACAACAACCCCGCTTTCGAGACCTACCTCAAGAAGAAAGGAGTCGAGGCCACGGCTCGTCGTTACGGATTCGTCCTCAAGAAGCAGCACTCGATTATGCCTCACGTACGTCCTTTCTTCTTTCCTTCTGTCTTCCACCCTTTCTCCCACTTTTCGTTGTCCTCACTAACATTTTGGATTAATGTTCAATATAGCGTCTGCTTGTTCCCATCGACAAAGACCCCAACACGCTCCCCGTCTTCCCCTCCAACGAGAGCTGGTACCGCCACGTCAGTCCCTGCTTCTCCCTTTTCCTCAGGCGCTGCTCACCAAAGTGCGCCAAAACAGACTGCAATCAGTGGGATCAACTTCACCGAGAGGTACATCGAGTTCGGTAGCCTCATCACGGAAGCTTGAGTGTGATGCGGCGGGAGAGGGCGGGGTTTGATGTTTGGAGATGGTTCCCGTCGCTAGTTGGTGGAGGAGTTTTGAGATTGCAGGTGGTTTAGGATCCAAACATTTTTTCGAAGCTTTTCTTTATGGAATCAAGGAAAGAATCCCCTCTCTTCTGGGTATCGTCCGACTGTGAGAAACCGTACACAACAGCACCTTGGGCCTTCAGGAAGACCGTGGCTGAAGATATGGTGGGCTGCAGAGACACAACAGGTCGATATTCACAGCCTTGCCTGTTGCCTGAATGTAGACTGAATCGGGTACACTTATCACGGAGGGTGAAATGTGATGCGACGGAGGAGTGCGGTCCGTCAGCAGCTGCCACGATTTGTTTCCTAGGTCTGAGAGGGTTTCGAGCGTTCTGGAGGATCAGAAACATCCATCCTCTTCATTTTGCATTTGTTGGTTATCCAAAGAAAAGCACGACCAAGATCTCTCTCTAGGTACCGACCGTTCAGGACAGATCATCTTACAACACGAGTATCGAACGAACGCTTATGATTCCACCGCCTCCTCAGCTTCTCTACTCGACTCCGCACTAGAACCCTTCTCCTCCTCCTTCCCAACCCCATTCACTATTTTCCCTTCTACCTCCTTCTTCGCCAACTCCATCTCCCTAAACCTCTCCGCCTGAGCCGCGACTGGGGTTCTCGTCCCATTCCCATCCAGATTCCTCAACCACGCTCCGATGCCACCGAGGTAACCTTCGTGTCGGAGGAAGTGGGCTCGTTTAGTTCCTTTAGACCAAAAGCGAATGGCGTAGGAGAGGGTTGAGATGGTCGATGCGTGGCCTAGAGGAGAAGAAAGGCGGGGTTAGGACACGTGGCGAGGTAAAAGAGAGGGACGAAAACGAACCTCGGATGAAACCTCCGCCAAAGTAGATACGATCGAGGTTGTACTTTTCCGCGTTCATGTACCTACATCAACCGAATCATCAGTCCCGCCTCCACGACGAATAAAGGAACCCAGAAGACGACGACTCACGCAATCTGCCCAATATTGTTACTGATCGCATACAAGAGACTTTTCGAGATGTCCTCCGGACTGAACGCCTTCTTCTCCCTCTTCCCACTCCCGCCTTCGTCCTTTTTGAACACCTTGCCGAACGACGAAGCGATGGTGGACGACTTCAAGCCGACTTTGGCGAGGTCCTGGCTGTCGCCGTAGATGTCTCCGACGAGCATGTCCACAGAGCTGTTGTCGCCCTTGTCTGCTAGTTGGAGCATCTCTGTTGTACCCCAGACCTTATCAGCACCTCCCACACCTAAAAAACAACCTAAAAACGGAACGCACCATCAAAGCTCCCCGCTCCAGTCAACAAACTCAACAACCCCCACAACGTCCCACCTCCCAAACTCGTCCCACTCACCCTCTCAAACTTGTCATAATCATCCACCTTCAAGATACTGACTCCACTCCCGATATTCACCAAAAGGCAAGGAAACCTCACGGCTCCAGTCGTCTCGGGATCGTCGAAGCACAAGCTGTACTGAGGCGGGTTCGGGCTCGGTCGGGGGAGTCCACCAGGCGGAGGATGGGAGATGGAGTGTAGGAGGACGTCGGAGTACCAAAAGACTTCGTTGGGGATCTCGGTGACGAATGCGAGTCCCAAGACCAAACAATCCATCTCCTCCTCCTTCCTGACTTCGACGCCCAACTCGTCCCGAAGCCGGTCGTAGAACTTATGTGCGCCTCCTCCTGTTGCCATGATCTTGACGTTTCGCTTCATGACTTCCAAAGGGACGCGGTTGGAAGCGGCGGAGGAGGAGATGAGAGTCGAGAGGAAGGAGATGAGCGAGGTCATCTGGGACGTCTCGAATTTCGTAAAGTTTAGTCGACCGCCGGTGGGGAGGGTGGAGACGGAGGAACGACGACGGGCGTGAGCGGATTTGAGGAGGGAGGAGTGCGTGGTTGTTGAAGTTGGTGGGGTGGAGGAGGAGCGGGTCGGAGAGGTCGAGAGGGGGAGGTGGGAGAGGGATTTCGGAGAGAGGATCGAGGTTTTGGTTGGTGATGGCGGTGGGTGGGAGGAGGAGGAGGAGGAAGTTGATGTTGTGGATGGTGGTGCTCGTGTAAAGTAGACGACTTTGGCGAGCGAGCCTCCAATCTGCATCCACACAAAACGCAACGCAACGCAGGTCGTGTGCGTCAGCGCCCTCCTCTCTCGCCCTACTCTCCACAATCTCCAATTAAAGGAAGGAAACGAGCTCACGTCCAAGGCGATATGACTGATCATCTCTTCGTGCATGGGGAGATACACGTCCGGGTCGGGACTGCTCTCGCCTCCGTCGCCCGGGTGGACCTCCTGGATAATCTCAGCACCGCGCGTGTCGACAAAGAGTCCGCTTGCCGGGGGGAGATGTGAATCTTCCATTTTCGTTGGTGGTGAGAGAGCGAGGTGGTGGTGGGAGCGTTAGACGGAGGAGGATGGAGGGAGTGGACTGGAGGGGATGAAAGAGGAGGTAGGGCGTCAGCGGTTGGGCTTGAACGGTGGGTCGGAAGGGACGGAAATAGTGATGAAAGAAGTGTGCATGTAACACGTTATCGCCTCGCATCAACCCAACCGTACGACCCATAACAGCGCGGCCCTTGCTCGCACACACGACCCTCCCCATCCTGTCTCGTCCCGTCACGTCCGTACGCCTCTCAAGCCGTGGCAGCTGTGACCACCCTACCCTTTGAATATTTTTGTAAAAACTCACGTCGGAGTCGTGCGAAAGCACCAAAGAAACGAGGGCGAGCTTGAGCCGGATGGCCGGCAATCGTCTCTCGGAGAGGTAGGCGGGAACGCCGGGCGTCTCGTTGGGGGAGCAAGGAGCACGCTGTGCGCCGACAGAAGATCGATGGTCCGTTCCGAGTGTCGACAGTCAATAGACGAAAAAGTAGTGAAAGTTTTTGAGGTGAAGAAGTAGAAGTGGAGGGAAGCAGAGCAAAGGGAAGCGTCGTCAACTTCGCTGAGCTTGTCGCCGAGCCGAGGGCCGAGCGGGGCAACCCTGGCCGCTCCGGAGATGAGGGGGAACCACGTCACTGTCCCACTACTTATGCATCTATTAGACTTCAGTAATGGGCCCATTACTATTCAGCTAGCTCCTACCACATCCGAGACATTCGCGCCAGCTCAATGCCTCTGGGAAGCAGCTGCAATTGTGCCACGTGTTCACATGTGGAAGGGGATTGGGCCTGACTTTGAGCAGGCTTCAAGTGCAAACACACCTATGAATATATTATCACCAGATG